>CAJHQQ010001018.1:0-122757 GCA_905132885.1 Moricandia moricandioides | reverse complement strand
TAAGTGGCATCCACACCCACGACAAAGCCACAATGATTGAATCGGAGGACCCGCCCTCGTGTCTCAAAAAGAACATATCAAATTCTTCGCAAAGATCCTACCATGTAGTATACTTTTTTGGTAAAAATTAGAAGTTTTAAGTATTTTTAGCAAATCCATGGTTTTGGAACTATAAAAGGATCTACTTTAGTTAGAGACCCTAAGCAATAAGTTCATTATTAACTTAACACAAATGTTATTTTAAAGGCACTTCTTAAACTCATAAAACTTCACCATGCCATGCCTCCTCTCGATTTCTTCAAGAAAAAAACCTTGTCTTTTTAATATATACTCCATGTCGGTACCACCGACTTTCTTGATTTCCCATTTGGGAATAGAAATATTCAATATACACAAACTTACAATATATTATATAGATATCATAACTAAAGTTTGATGCAGCAGTTGGATATATTATATAGATATCATATCTGAATGAAATAATATCATCTAAACTGTTCCGATCATTTTGCGCTAGAGCTGTGAGACAATCGTAAGACTTAATTACTAAAGTATTGCTAAACCAGCTTATTTGTATAAAGATGGCGAAAACAAAATGTGAGTTGTTTACTGTGTTAAATTCCAAAGAATTTGTTTTGACTATATTAGTCGTTCAAATGTTACTGCTGGAACATTTTATTTTATTTCTCATCACTAGCGAGCGTTAACAATTACCGATGAAGAGTGCCTTTTTCATCTTGCCTATGGAATTGTCGGGAAACCCTAACTAGCTTCCACCTTTCAGGTTTCAGAAACATAAAAAAAAAAATATAGATAACCCCTTTATATATAAAATGAGCTTAACTCACATCAACTTATATCATTTTAGCTTCCTTTTTATATTGGCAACATGAAAGCAAAGTTAATCACACTCGTTTTATGGTTTCTCGTACTCATGGTGATAATGAATCTTCCTCATGCGCTTCAAGGTCTGTACGATGACAAAGCTCTTAGTTTTTTTTTCCTTTTAATTCGTTTTTTCTTCTTATTAGATCATACTCATGTGTGTATATCCTTCGGTCCCTTGATATATATATTTGTGCGTTGTTCCTTATGACGATGGCGATCATCTATTTATGTGTGTGTTTTGTCTGCATACATCATACATGTGTTTTGTCTTCTCGATATACCTAGTGTAAACATGTGATGCTGATGTTGTCTTTGAGAACTTACAGGTGGAAACATAAATATAGGTGGATCCAAATATGAAGCTTATGGTCTTATGGTGAGCGGAAGTGAACCTCTCTTGGTTGGACGAAAGGTACACATTAATCAATAGCTACATATTAAATACTTTGGTACTACAATTTGTTAAATCTGATTATTAATTGTAGAAATATAGACATTATATATATAAGCATTTTTATTATATATATAACCCTATATATTTGTGTGGCAGTTAAAAAGTTTAAAACCTATAGATTGTGGAACAAAAAAAAGATCAACAAAAGGTTTAGCCTCAGGAGATGCAGCAAAAGAAATCGATAACCTAATGAGAGGCGACTATTCTTCACGTATGAAAGGAAGGAAAAGGAGTCCAATCCATAACTGATGGTCATTAGGTAGTTTAAGAAACTTAATTAGAAGTCAATCAGGCTTATATATAAATATATATGTTTTTAGTAAATAATGTTTTGTTACCCAAAACATGAGCTTTCTAGCTATGGAATAATGTTTTAGCTAACAATGTCAAGAACTTCATGTTTAACTCAATCGTCTTCTTGAGCCCCAAAACCTGAGATTAAGACTAAGTGCATTTGAATATTTTAGCTATTAAAAAAATCAGTATTGAACTTTAATTTTGAAAAACTGCACATTAAGTGCAGATGTATTACAATTTATAATTATTTGTTAGCTTAGTTATTTACTTTTTTTTTAATATAATGATATTGGTTCTATTTTTAACTTGTTTGTTAAATGATTTACGGACAATAAGTTTTATAAGATAAATCCAATAATTAATGTAAGATGTTTTACCGTTGTGGCAAGTTCAATTTCTTTCTTTGTGATGAGTTATCCAGTCCTGATCTCTGACGAAAAATGATATCTTCAACAAGAAAGATGATATCTCTGAATCATCTCCGACGAGAAAGATGATGATGCTAAATGATTTGAATCCAATTTTTAAAATCATGTGTTAATTAACTTTAAAGAATTTCAAAATTCAAAATAGAACACAACATTGTAAATAAAATTGATGAACTATAACTCACAGTTTTGATGAAGTGGTGGTGTTCACTTACTAAAGGTGAGATTGGAGAATATTAAAATATACATTTTGGTCACTAATTTCTTTTAAAAAAGAGTTTTATATGTTGATTATATCATGAAATTGTAATAGTTAGAAACCTAGTTTTACAGGATTTAAAATTTATAAATATATGGGTCTAGCAGGTAATAGATATCAAAAAATTTTATGTGCTACTATTAACAACACATTGACAAAAAAGTATGATTTAAAGATGTTAAACAGTCTACTGTACTTTTCATATTCAAACCATGCGACGATGGACGAGTGTCTCAGATGTGTACATTCCGACCGAATTAAACACCATTAAACCGAAGTCTAGTGAGAGTTAAACCAATTTTCCTTCTTCATATGGCTGCACTGTGAGGTTCAACAAAGAGCGCAATAAGTGTGGGTTTTGCATTAATAAAAGAAGAAAACGAGTGTCTCAAGGTTTTACAAGGAAGGAAAATTCACTAGAGTACAACAAACCAATCACACAGTATCAGAAACAAAAGAGACACACATAACCAAATAGAGCAAAACACACATATTAGAGCTCTCTTCGTCTTTCTCGACAAAACCAAACTTTTCTTCAGCCTTTCCCATTTCCAGCAAAGATCGCTGATCTCACAAACTCATCGCAATGAGTAACTCCTCCGGACAAAACATCAGCCAGAACGCCGACAATATCAAAAGCTTCTTGCAGATCAGTTGCAGAGTTAATGTCGTCGAGCCACGAGATCAATTCTTTTGAGAAACCAACCATATCTTTCACATTCAGCAACTTTTCTTTCATTACAATCTCCCACGGTTCCAGCTCTACCCCACTTGACGTACCTTCTTTCTTGTTTGGTTCTACCTGGGCTGGTTTCTTTGGTTTACAGAATTGTTGAAGCTGTTCTATCATACCGGTGTAGACCAGCATTGGCTTGACGATAGAGAGCAGTTCATCGCCTGTTAAGGTTTCTGCGTCTTGGGTTTTCCCTCCTGAACTGGATGACTCCGCAGCACGAGATGCTGCCCGACCGTGAGCGTGTTGCATGAAAGTATGGTAAATCCCGCGCTGGAGAAAGACACGACGGTGTTGGAGCCATGATTCATACGATTCTGATAGAAGCGAGTTTACCATCATGAACTGTACGGTTTCCTCCGCTCCAGGAGTTAAAGGCCGTGAGTCCGATGACGGCGCTGTTGCTGCAGATGTCGATGATGATATGTATGATGAAACGGATTTAGCCATGTTGGTGCGTTGCGTGGGGCCTCCTTGGTCGAGAAGATGACGGGCCATTTGGAACATGAAAGGCAAGAAACGGGAATTGCTATCTCTTCCTCCACCTCTGCAATCCGCGCTGAAAGAAGCTCCCGTTGCAAACCGGGCCAACATCTAAGCGAGGAAACAAAATTGTTAGCAAATCACACAGTGACGAACAAAATTGATGTTTTAAAATCGTTTTTTTGTAACTTACCAGGACTATGTCATATGTTAATAGCCGGAGTCTGCTTCCGTCGGCTCGACCAAGAGCATTGAGATTGTCCCAGTACTGGTCAACGTAGCGTAGGTACTGAGCTAAAGGAACTAAGGGACCTTTGACAGGGAAGAGAGAGTTGCAAAGAGATTCATTGTTACGTAGCATAGCTCCTTCCCATTCTTTCTTTGGGTTTTTAAGAGCAGCATCGGCTCTTTTTGCCTCTTGATGACACTGGAAATGAATGATGTTGAAGTAGCTCACGGTGGTATAAACGCATTCGCCACGTGCACTTCCGGAAGTGCCAACACCAAGATTCACCCGTTTGCTGTAAGAGTATACTCCTAATAAATCAGTAGGTCTGAGTTTGTAGCCTTCTCTGCACACCATGCAAGCCAAACCATCACCTTCTTCCTCTACATCCTCAAAACCTTCGAGAATTGGTTGAGAAACCACAATCCTTTCACCACCATCAGAAGATACCTCTTGATGCATTCCAAGGCCCTGCTTACAAATGAGAAACTAGGTTAACATTGTCAGAAGACCAGATTATTACTACAATCTTTGCTAGAGAAATTTACCTTTAGGAGCTCCTGTCTCTTTTTTAGTGCACGGCGTCTCATTTCATTTTTGGTAGCATCTCGTAATGCACGAACTTTCTCACCAAGAAATCCATCTCCTTTTCCTTCTTTATCAGCGAGAGTGTCTAACAAATTCTCAGCTCTTGCACCAATCTCGTTTTCTCCAGCGACTCCTTCTAAGGCATGAAGTAAGGGTAGAATTCCTCCCTCGTCTATACATGTCTGGGTTGGCAAATGCCCCATCGACAGTCCTCTTAGCATTGACAAAATAAGAGGCACCGAAGGGAGTTTAAGAGCTGCAAGCCATTCTGGGCTAGATTTGTATCCAGCCTGTCTTGTGACAGAGAATATTTCTTGGATGTGTTTGACAGCGGCAGCTATGATGCCTTTCTCCAAAACAATGTCTTTTAACCTCTCTCCACATGAACTTGTCTTGAGAGATTCTGACACTCTTACAAAATTCTCAACAGTAAATCTCTGCTTCACTGCTTCCTGAGTAATGCCCTCATCCTTGGGATTCTCCTCATGGCGTTGCTCAAGTTGATCAAATTCGGCCCAGTTTTGCAGATAAGGGTTAAAATGCTCTATGAGTGCTTCCATCGCTGCTGGCTCACCGTATGTTAAGTAAGGCAAGATTCTAGCAACCATCTCCGTGTTTCTTTGCTGTTTGTTTGACTTCTTAAGCCCCGAAGGATGGCTTAGCCTTTCTAAGAACATAAGCACTATTTTCTTGGCCTGTTCCCAAGTTCCAGTTTCCTCGTTACTGACAGTCAAAGCACTTTGTGCAGCGCTGATGCTGTCACTTTCATTTGCTTCAAGAGTCAAACTCTCCACAATTAAGAGAATTCCTTCAGCTGGCTCCATAGCATCCACAGAAAATGCCCTCCTAGCTGTTTCAAGAAGTAAGCTTAAAGCTCCTAGTCTGAGTAAAGCCCGCCTGTTCTCTTTAATCTTGCAGCAGTGGTTTAGGAGATCAAGAACTGCAACCATCTCTTCTTCGTTGGATTTGAAGTCATCTCGTAAACTCTGCAAAGTCAGCAATGTAAATAAAATCAGCCAACTCAACAGTTTCTTCGGATTACACTACATGTATCTTCGAAAGCCACTTTTTCGTATAAACTATTCTTGTTTTGAGCACCTCTACCCTGTATCGCACTAGAAAATAAGGTCTACCCAGCGTGTGATTACAGAGCAATCAGAGGAAAAATCTCACTTCCTTTTATGATATAAGAATCTTACCTTGATCATATCAAGTAAAATTTCAAGACCACCATATTCCCGAACTGCACCTGCTATTGCAAACTCAATCTCTGGATCTTGTGATTCTTCTCTATCTTCTTCCAATTCCTTGATCATAGGTTCAGTAGCTTCACCATCTAGCCCCTGTCAATATTTAACCAAAAAATCAGAGCAATGAATTTTTCAGCGCTTTCATAGAAATCAGAAAGATTTTCTGGGGCCTAAACAGTAATTAAAGGTGAGCAAACACAAAGCCTAGTTCTTCACCAGAAAAAGTCACGAACCTGAAGTCTGTATGTCACAGTCATGGGAGGACAATCCCTGCTGGGAGCTGCATTTGAAGCTAACAGTGCGGAGTTGGTAAGCGAAGTAGAAGACTGATTTGATTTCTTCCATACCAGCTCATAAACTTGTGCTACGCTTAGGTCTAGTGAAATAATGTTTCCTGCTACAAGCAACTCCATGCCATAGTCATCTTCCAGTAGACCTAACAGGTCCAACTGCTGACAAATCTTGTTTTTAACATCCCGCATCAATGGGCCAATCTCAGCACTTGAATATGGACTTTTCGTCATTGATCCCCGGATAAACTCCTCTTGCGTGTGTGCCTTGTTCAGGATCAGCATATACACAGCCTCGGGTTTCGATGGGCAGATCAAATTACAAAGCTGCTCAAGAATAAACTGCACACACAATTGAAATGTCAAATAACTTGTCAAAGATATATGTTAATTATGAAATAAAACTTGGATAACTCCAAGTGATGTATGTGAAGATTGTTTCTAGGAAACGAAATTTGAAACCATATCAACTACATAGGCTGTTCAACATACTCCTAAAGTAAGACTCTGTGTCCATAAATTACTCTCATCCAGAAGTCTAAAAAGAAGAATATAAGATCACCACTGTAAAGTAATGAACATCTCCACAAAGAATCATATATTTTGAAAATGATATAGTGGCCAGAATGATATTTCTTCTTACCAAACAGGTACGTCCTTTTTTCTCTACCGCATGGGTTTGTAGTCCAGAAACACATGCACGAATGAACTGTCGTTTATTTTCACTGCTTTCAAGAAGAAGACCGTCAAGAAGATCTTTCAGGAATCTGTTACAGTCATTTATAAGCTTTGTCTTTTGTACTATCAAGCCACGGATTACAATAAGGGCCTCTAGAACATGCGACAGCAAATTGTCCCTCATGAATCTGCCAAACTCGTAACATTAGACAGGTATGAAGAAGTAGATGTAAGATCAATATTTTAAGGATGAGAAAATTACCTGGATCGAATATTTGGAACCTCTAGGAACTTTCCAAGGAGTTCTAAGAGCTTATGGAGGGTAAATCCCTGTGAAATGTCTATCTGAAGACTTCTTTCCAGAGATTCAATGTTCCCTACCTCTTGGGAGATCAATTTACAGATAGTTGTCAGACAACCCCGAACAGTCAAAAATAGAAGTGAATCTTGTGTCTCGATCATTTTAAAGAGCAGTTCAAAGTATTCAGCGCTGCTTTCACCAGCTGCAAGCGTAGCGGGAAGCAAGCCTATCAGCAAATTGATCAGCCTGTAGCGCCTAGGAGAGCTCTGGGCAGAGAGTAAACTAACCAATGTGCACATCTCTGACCTAATAGATTGGGAACATGCACTAAGAATTAGTTCTGTGACCCAAGACCCGAGCTCAAATGCCTGTAAACCACCTTTAGATGCCCTGCTAGTGCGTCGCTTCCACCTAAGTGCATATTTAAGTGCCAAGAAATCTGATCTGTGGGTTCTAGACTTTTGGCTAGCACCTCTAATTGACTGAGAGGCTTTGTACTGCCTCCTCACAAAGTCGAGATATGATGCCCCTTTCTCCCATTCTAAATAACTCACAAGCTGAATATCTAGCGTCTTCTGAGATACATCCGAGTTATTATCTTCGGTTTCTGACGAACACTTTAAGATGCCGGGGGCTTTCTCATTCTTTTCTTGCACTGCGGGAGCAGTTTTTCCTACCATTATTTCTTTCTCTGACGTATCTGGTTTTGGAGGTGTACATGCCACAGAAATGATCTTTAGGCAAGGAAGAATTATGTGCTCTGATATCGCAGGATGTTTAGCACCCAATTTAATGGAAGAAAATAATAGCTGAAAAACAAGGCGCAGTCTTGACTCCCAGAATTCATCAGTGAGAGAGCATACTTCTGAAAGCAATAACATCTCCTCACGAGTGGCGAGCGCAATGTCCATGGAACGATGGTGTTCAAGGCAGTACATTATTTTCTTCTGTACCAGATTGTTTAACTCACTCACTGCATTCAGATCACCCTCCGAGAAAGTTCCTAGAGCTGCCCTAGCTTGAGTACGTGCTGTTTTCGGACCTTGGTGAATATTGTTTTCAAACAACTCAGACAAGACACCAGCTGCAACAAGTTGTTTCCTAGATCTTGGATGCTTGGACAGCATTTGAAGAATCTCAAGACATTGAGTGACAAATGTACTGGCACAACCGTAACAATTGTTTGGAGTCTTTGAAACCACACATCTTGAAGCACCAGATGAAAAGTTTGAATTCTTCTGATGGAGGTAACTCATGAGAACTCGGCGAAGTCCCTGCAGTGTTTGTACACTTTTGCTGACTGAATCAAAAGCAGCTTTGCACTTCTCACCATACAGTACACCCAAAAGTGCGACTTTGCGGTTTATCTTGCATGAGGGACCAGGCAAAGATGCCATCATTTGCTGGACAGTGTCCTTGTGCTGTGAATCCATTTCAGTTTCACCAATGCTTGATACTATCTTCAGAAGCGGCTTCTTGAAGCCTAACAGTTGCTGATATCTCCTGTGAGCGTTTTCAGACTCAGACTCTATAGCAGCCAATCCCCTCTTCATATCTTCGTCATTTTCCATATTATCAAATATGAAGCTTGGTTTTGCCATGAAGTTGAACTCAAACCTCCCATACTTGCTATAACCGCACTCGTTGCACAGGAAAGAATCCAAGTTTTCGTAGTTGATGTTGCGGCATTGCCTGCACTGATAAGCATTCTCATGACAGTTGCTGCAGATACCATGCTTATCAGTAACCGGTCGACTGCATCGAGGGCATTGCAATGGTTCAAGAGATAACGCCTGAAGATTCTCATAGAAGGAATCCAACTCGATCATGAAGTTGCAAGCAGTAATAGGAATGGGAAATTCCACCTTCAGCTCGGTTTGGTTAAAGGACAGATGGCAACTCTTGGCACGCTTCCATAGTGACCAGTTGTTTTTGAGCTCTGACAAATCCGAGACCGGGCGATTGTTGTAATACAAGTTTAGGACCTTCACTGACTTTGACTTCCGTGCATCATGAACATTCATGGTCACAGACTGTATCGTATAACTCCCAGTACATTTCACAATGATGCGGTTATCGGTAAACTTTGTCTCAGATTTCAAACTTTCAAGCTTCATTTTGCTATATGGCACATCAGGAGAACTGCAGGCAACACAGGGTTCGCTCTCAAGATAATAGCCGTCAAATTCCACAAGATTACTCAGAGTGTTGTATATACGGGAGTTTGGATGATTGGCAATGAGTTCGTTCTGAGAATGCAGCGTCTCAAAAATGCACCTTATCACATCAGGGTTCAGGCAACGATCTACAAGCTCGTTTATTGCTTGCTTTGAGTTACTTTCTGGAGCCTTGCCGAGTAACAAGCAGACAAGTTCTGTGTACTCGACAATATTCTGACCATATACTGGCAAGTTTCTAACCTTCTGCAAAAGAGCTGCTAACAGACTTTCTTTGAACGATTGTCTTCCATGATGCCACAAGCCATAGATAACAGACTTTGCTTCAGTGCGAACAGAGCTCGAATTCCATTCCAGCAGAAAGAAATCAATAAACTGCTTCAAGAGATCTCCGCCCTTGGCACTGAAGATATCTACCACCCCTTCCATATCCACGTATGATTTGTCCAAACCAGAATCATGCCCATCTTCACCTTTTTTCTTCTTTTTTGAATCCACGGACTGGGGTCCGGAACGGTTTGAGCCTGTCAACGCATCACTTGCTTCAGCTTTCTGCACTGAGCCGCTCACATCTTTTCCTTGATAAAAGGCTAAATTGAGGAGTTTAAGTGTCTGGATAACAGACTCTTCCGCAAAATGGAATACGCCATTTAGTAAGAAAGACAGAAAATCTGAATGCCTGAGACAGTATTTTTGCCAGTTCCGAGGGCGCGCTAAAGCAACTTCAGCAATAGTAGAAAGCGACTTCACAATCTTTACACTCCTTTCATATGAAACATTGTTTTCAAAACCTCCAGACTTTTCAACATGCTTGTATAGGTTTTTCACTTCATTCGAAAACTGCCATGAATCTCGGACACTGTAGTACTGAGTTTTGCTTCCACAAAGATGCAAAAACAGCCTTCTAGCATATCTCCTAACAAAAGCCGTATGAGGGTTATTGATATAGCTGCACAGAACATCCTGGAAACCGTCC
Organism: Moricandia moricandioides; assembly: GCA_905132885.1. Classification (NCBI taxonomy): domain Eukaryota; kingdom Viridiplantae; phylum Streptophyta; class Magnoliopsida; order Brassicales; family Brassicaceae; genus Moricandia; species Moricandia moricandioides. Next base: position 112,729 of record CAJHQQ010001018.1, on the reverse strand, counting down.
AACTTTAAATCTTTAGAAGAAGCACTCCTGTAAACCCTTTCCTTTTCCCCCATTTTCTCTTGCTTTTCAGGTCTAACCAAGGTATAAACTAAGCGAAACACATTCTCAAGCAGCAGCCTGTGATAGTCCACAAATATATCTGCTCGATGTGCTTTTGCATATGAATCCGAAAAGAAGGGGGAGTAGTTACCCGCAGGTAAATCTCTTCTGACTGTAAGCATGGCCCCACAACCAGAGCTTGATCCACGTGCTTCAACATTGGCAGTACGGGACTTAAAAACATGCACTAGCTGCTGAAGAATGTTCATTAGATAATTAACAAACTCTTGGGTCCTGAGGCAACTGCAAGCTCGAAGTAGCTGAGACGCAAAATCATCTCTCACTTGAACATCTAATGAAGACTGAGAAGTAACTACGGTGGAGCTCTGGACACTCCTGCGATCATGTACATCTGTAGTTCCACCTGACCTGGCAGCACTACCATCACTGCCAGGTTGGTGCCAACTCCGAAGCATCAAGGTGAAAAACATAAACACAAGAATCACAATTTCCCCAAAGGAAGAGCGAGTTGACGCATCAAACGGCTTGCTTAGGTTGATTTCACCCAAAAGCCATTTAACTAACTTTTCCAAGCTTATTTCTTCGGGCTTTGAGCTATCCATGAAGGCTCCACCAATGGCAGATGATAATCTATAGAACAATTGCATGATAGGTATAGCTTGAACACCGGATGCTGTATCCATCCATCCACTTAACTCTTGAAGAAACTCAGAGAGAATTAACGAATTAACGGCTCGCATAGAAGCTGAGATAGAAACAGGATCGGTCACTGAGGCAGAGAACTCAGCAGATTCACCAGGTTCCAAGACATGTATTGAAGGAGTTGACGCTTGTGGGACGCTACTGGTTATCGCTGGTAACATATCAGTAATACCTTCATCCGCAGAGAACTGAATTTCATTAGTATCAGCACCAAGTGATTCCACATCTATTGGAATTGCTGTCATGGGATGATCTCGAGTATGTGGTGGTGGTAGACGATCTGCATCTAACACTTCATAGCATGCCTCACATAAATCAAAATCTGGACACACGGTGCAATGCCACCTCCTTCTCAGTATAGGGACAGTCGAGCAGCCATCACAGCAGTATTGAACCGATGAAGTTATAGAGTCCTCTTCAATCATGACATGTGTATTTCCACCCGCTGTTCTGCTAGGCACCGGAGGAGTTGTAACATTGTCTACCAGTTCATCTGTTGTCAACATCGTTTGCTTTGGGAAAGGAACCTGAAGTAATCTTGATGATATGGCTAAGCTGTAAAAAAAATTAGTTAGCAGACTGGTGTATATCTAAGAAACAGAATACAATAAACATAAAGAACACACCTGCTGGATGTTTGCACAGACTCGTTAGGAGATAATATAAGTGCTTTCAGTAACTGAACAGCAGGAGCTACAGAATGAACCCCTGTATCCTTTCCTTGAGATGCCAAACACTCAGCATAGCTATAGATAAGTTCAACGGAGGACATCACGATATTGTTCATAGTTGGTGTATCAAGTGGCTCCGTATCCAAAATTCCCCATAGCACTTGCATTAGATTATCCACTACTTCAGAACCTACAAAGCAAACATTTTTCACTTAAACAAAGATAAATCAAAGGATACAGTTGTAAGATAAACGTCGCTCCTATTACCTTATACACGGATAAACGAAACAAAATTGTGTTTGAACTACACATGCAAATAGATAGACAGTAAATAGTAACAGAAAGGCATATACCATTCATCTCCAGAAAGACGGAGAAATTGGATTTACGGGTCAAAGCTATTTTAGACACCGCCCGCATCTGAGCACTGAACTCTTCAACAATCGATCCTCCAGTACCAGAAATGCCCAACCTTGAAGAAAGAATAGAGGTGACCTTGACGACTCCAAGAAGTCGCATGGTGTCTTTGACCTGTACCAACAGATAAATCAATGGCAAAGACAACAGACATATTTAAGGCCTATCTGCACAACTGAACATGCAATGCCGAATATGGTAGAAGCATTACCTGATGGTATATCTCCTTTTTTGGAAAGATAGACTGCAAAACACGGCAAGCTGCAGTTTGTAACAGAATTTCCCTATCACTTTCGAAAATTGTCTCCAGGAGCTGTTTGCATTTAAGTTCGCTAAGCTCCACTTCTTGCCGTGGCCTACAAACTGAATAATAGATTGATAGGAGTTTAAGACCATCTGCAATAACTTGCTCCTCAATAGAAGCAGACCGTGTCAACGCTCTCTTTTTACTGGATCCTGGAAGAAGCAGACCATGACCAAGCACACGAGCTTCCATATCTAGCACAGCATCCATTTTCTCTTTCCAGCCAAATTCATCTTTAGCACGACCATATACTTCAAGTGAGTCTATTCTGGGCAATGCAGTCCCACTAGTAGTCGGCCCCACAGAGATTACAACATCTTCATCAGCTAAAAGTGACTCAGCCACTGTAAATGGAATGTCATACCAGCACCTCATGCCCTCATCCATCTTAATCGATCTCTGAAAAATTGTCACTTCTGAAGGTATAGAGCTTGCTGATGTAATACCCACATGCACCCGGATGCCAACCATAACAATGTCAGGGTTTGGATTGGAGACTGATATCTGAAAAAGAGAAAAAAAAAAATTAGGTAACTAAGATGCCTTAAGGGATCCGGTTAAAATATCAAAATACTCGTAAGAGTAATGACTAAACATCTAAACATAATACAGAGATTTTAACTTATCAAGAAAAGAAAAAACATACCTTAAAGCCCATGGGACTGGGGCTCTCAATAAAGCCATCCTCAGATGCCAAGCTTTGTTTCGCTCCCTCGGAATCACCATTTCTAATAGCATCACTACCGAGTCTCACATCTGCTGTAATGCAAAATGCCTTCTCAAAGAAATCCAGGGGAAACTCCGGCTTTTCACCAGCAAAGGTTTTGTTATTAAGTATCTTAGAACCCAACCTTTTAACCTTTTCAGCTGAGAAATTTGATTCAGGATCAACTCCACTCCGAACATGAGAATAAATCTGAAGGCTGCCATCATCATGCAGAACAAGACAGTGAACATTGTCTTTTGACAGAGGTTTGTATGCGGTTATTCCGACCATAGGGGAAGAGGATCCTGTCGGATGACGTAGATTCTGTGCACATACCCCATCACCCCTTAGGGACACAGCCAAGGCAGCATTTGATTTCACGGTGGAGAAGCAAATAAATAATCCACTGCCACCCAACAACTCTTTCCAACGATGCAGTCCAGCCACACTCGGTTTACCATCTGAGTCCTCCTCAAACATTGCAGATGTTTCCGTTACGGATGTTGCGTCTGAGCTGAGCCGACCCACAAAGGAACTTCCATCATGATAGGATATAAAAAGCAGTCGATATGTCGGGGAGAAATAGACAGATGAACCCTTTCCGGCAACATCCTTCCCTAAAATCTGAACGATTTCCTTAAGTTGTGTTGCGCCTGCATTTCCTCCCAGAGATAGTTCAAACCTGTACAAATTCCCCTGTTCTGAAAGAACAAGAAGACAAACCCTCCCACGATAAGCAACAAAGAGGGTAGCATCCACAATCATGTCATTTGGCAAGGTGAAGTACTGTGTAGGACTGATAATATCCTGGGATAAATCATAAATCTTCACGAATTTGTTTGTAACGACCATTAACTGAACCTGTGAACCAGGAACCCAGTCTATACGCCTGATGTATGCACCCTGCAGGGCAAGCTCAACAGCAAGCCTGTCAATGACTTCGCCTCGATGATTCAAAGTAAGTATCTGGCAGTCTTCAAGGCCTGCGACGGCAAGGTAATTCTCCACAACTGAGTTGAAAGAAAGATGCACAATCTCAAAACGAACAATATTCCTGGAAAGTGGTTTAACATTTGCCTTGTCTGCATTAATTGGTGCAAGTGTGGCTTGTCCTATTAGCTGCCCAACATCAAATATAGCAACTTTATCACCTTCTCCAACTGCAAGGCGACCCCGCATACTAACACTCAGAAGAGACTTGACAAGGGAGCCACTGGTTAAAAGAGATTTAAGGTCCTTCGAGTTAGCATAGTCAGCCTTTATTTTCAAGTCAAGTGATCCACTTTTATATGCTTTTTTCAACTGTAAAAGATCTGTGTCAAATGAAAGAACCTTGTCTTTCCCGAGACTGACCTGCTTATCTCTCGAAAGACCAGAGTCTCTTCTGCTAGTGATAGAGGGAAGCAGAGAAGAGAAAAGCTCCAGCACTCTGTCCTCTATGCCGAGCTCTTCTAGTAGCAGTGACATCTTATATTGAGTTTCCTTAGGGATAGATAACACAACGTGATTTTCCTCCTCGAAATTATCTTCTTCCACATCTGAATCGCTTTCTCCAAGCTGATCTACATCCTCAGACAAGGGTAAAAAAGATTGCAAATTATTTGTACCACGAGCTGGAGCGCTACCAATGCCACTGAATTTCCGCGGCTTCAAGCACTGGCAGCTGCTTCCCCTAACACCTCCGGCTCCACAGTCACAGAAAAACCGACTTGATCGTGAATAGACAACACGGTGACCCCGGTGGCAAACTTTTGCGCAGACTGAACAGCAACCTTTGGACACAGTTAGGTCACAGGTGTAACAAAAATACCAGTGTTGTTCCATGAAATTACTGCCACTGGAAGTGAAAGTGCAGACTTTTGAAGCAAGGTACCTCTCACTGTTGGCATCTTCTTCATCTTCCTTGTCTAAGCTGGCCCCTTCACCATCAGATGTTCCATCATCTTCATCTTCATCAACAGAAGTGACATCACATTCAAGTGAAATTGAGCTTCCTTCCTGATCCAAGGGGAGAGCCAATGTTTCAGATTTTTTTGCTGTTCCTGCAAGTTTTGGGACAAAAGGACCTGTTGCATTATTCTTATTGCTCGCCAAGGACTTTCCACATGAACTCGTTCCGGGGCTTGGAGAACGGTTACTCAACAAGCTGCCTATCACACCAAAAAGAAACTTTAAACCAGGAAGCAATTTCTCATCGGTAGCAAGCTTCTCCATTAGCATTATCGTTCTCTTTAAGACCATCTTCATCAGGCTGTCTTCCCTTGCAAGTTGAAGAACAAACTGAAAATATGACATAGCCATGTGGATATCAAATGAGATAAATGCTGTATCAAGGGAGATCAGGATGGCCTCGAATAAATGATTCTGCAACTCTGTGGTCTGTAGGTCGTTAGCAGATGACACAAGACAATTCACAAAATTCGTTGCTGCCTCTCTGAGAGGAAGAGAATTTCCTCTTGCAGTCTTTTTCCCATCACTTTCCTCAACGAAGGAACCTAACAGTCTTCGCTCCAGCCACCCAGACAGAGTTGTTAAATCCATGTCAATAAATTTTCGCTGTATTCTTCTCCTGATATCAGAGGATATATCCACAGACAATAGATCAACAAGGAAGTTGATTACTTTTACGTTTACCAGTTCCACGGAACAGTAGTCCAGTGAGTCGATAAAAACAGACAGATCTCCGCGTTGCAACCGATAGAATTCCATGGTATGCTCAGAGACTGCATCCACACCAAGATAAAATTTGAATACATTAGACTTCGAAGAATCCTTGCTTAGGCTGTCCATAACATCTACAATCTTGGTGATCACCCCTTCCAGCACATTCCTTTTATCTATCTTCTCAGCATTGATATCTCTTACAAACACCTCCATGTCTTTCATCAGGAACAACTCCGTAAAATCTGGAATCTCCGACATGGCACATATATTTTGATGGATATCCTCACATTTCTCATGAAAGCTTTGGAATACCTGATCAAACTTAATAGTCATAATCGAGTTAAGTATCTGTTGAAGCACATGAGAATCTACCCCAAAAGAATTCTTTGACTTGCGCAGCTTGAGCAAACCATCTATTGTCAGCACAATACATCTTATGCTTAGAATACATGACAGAAGAATCGCACTAGAAGTTTGAAGACTAGTGGGAAACCCATGTACCATAAATTCCCAAAACACTTTCCATAAAACACCCGAACCTCTTCCATCACCCAGAGCATCCAGTTTCGACAGATAAGAAATGCATTGAAGATGAAGGGCACTGTCACCAATCTTCGAGTATTCAGCTTGGAGACTTTTACCAAATAGAGTATGCTTGAGAAGTAGCAGAGATGGCGAACTGTGGCCATGGTGATTCCAAGTACTGAAAGTTGCAAGGAAAGCTTTCCTATATACTTGTAGATATTTGCTAACCAACGATGAAAGCATTCTCAGCAATTCCGCAAAGTCATCATTTTCCATCAAGCAGGAGAGTACGCCCTCGGCAGTAGCAATATACTTGGCGTCGACAGATGTGCACTCCCTCCAGAATGGATCAATTTCTGAACATGAATTATTTTTACAGTAACCCCAGACGCCACCATTGATGAAATACAACAAAAGAGAGAGCCAAGATCCTTCACGGATAAAATCCCAACCCAAATCCTCAACCGCCTTCTCAGGTGCAGCATGGAGCTGATTTAAAACACCAATCAGAATGTCTCTGAACTTCATATTCTTACCAGCGATGTTGGAGTCGCCTACAAGCAAATGACTGGTGTAGATGATATCCACAGTGCTACATATGTCCACATTCTGGTAACTGACATGCAACGAAGGCTGACTATCCAATGCACAGTTAACACGAGCAATATCCCAAGAAAGTATGAAAATGTATCTTTCCACTATCAGGTCTTCCACCTTTCCAGCCTTCTTCCCCTTCCACAACCCCAATATCCGGGACAAACTTGCAGACAGATCTCTGTAATCCAAGTTTAGGGTTTTGGCAGCAGACACATCAATCTGAAATGTAGGAGGATGTGGGGAAAAGTCGATCATTTGACTCATCAGATGGTTGACTGACTCCTCTTCAGCCCATGAATCAGTTATTCCCCTTGCTACAAGAGACGCCCAAGAAGACAGATGATCAACGGTTACATGCAAATTACTGCCAGAGCTACGAACTTCCCTCAGTTTAGACCTTAGATCTAGCATTAATGATGTTGGACATGTGTTTGGATGCAACAGCATATGGTGCAACAGCACTAACAACCTAGATATCAGCATTGCCCAAGAAGACAGCTGGGGGCCATCACATATTCCTGACGGGGTATCAACTTTATGCAGACACGAGGCAATAAGATTTGAGAATTTGGCCTTTTCTGCTTCATTTGATAAATGGAAAGCCATAAGAAGAATCTCAATATGGAAAGCAGAGGGAAGACACGAGGTCAACTCCTTGACACTCGAACCTTCAGCACATATTCCTCTTGCTCTCTCGGCAATGAAACTAACGAAACCATCATAAGCTTTGGCTCTCAACTGTGCCCCAGCCAATCCCGGCCTACAAAGAAGAGTGTGGGCCAAAAGTGCCAGAGTCTTATCATTATACTCGAACTCACCATTTTCAACAGCAAGAATTTTCTGAAAAAGGTAGGACTCAAGAGAATCAGACAGAGCACGACCTCTTAAGAGATTTAGTAACAGCTCAAAGGCAACATGTCCAGGTTTTCCTTCATCTTGGAGCATGCAACCACCATCAGAGGCCTTGTCTTCAAAACTGCAGCCTACTATATTGAGCAGGATATCAATGTGACAAGTGTCAATCTTTTTGCATCCATCTTCGTATATGCTAGGAACCCATTCTTTACAAAAAATGCACTCTCTAAGAAAGTTCAACAATTCCTTTGCAGCTTGCAGTGGTAAATTGCTGCTGACAGCAACGGGTGGTTGATCGTTTGGTTCTATGGAACATAGAGAACGGCTCTCAGAGAACAAGTTTCCAAACAGCGCTTCATCATCATGAGAAATTTGGCTTTCAACTTCAGCAAAACTGTTGGATCTTAGACTAGAGTATGTCCTCTCCACTTTTGGTCGTAATTTTACTCCTTCAAGGTGAAGGAAATAAACAAGATGAAACAAGTTGTCCACCCACTGACTTGAGGAGGGAAATATCACTCTCATTATATCCTCGACCGTGAAGCACTTGAGCAACGGGATCTTTTCCTGGCGCAGATGGAAATAAACAGAATCAACAGAGGAATTGGCATTGTCACAGTTGACTTCTGACTCTAAAACCCTCAGATCTTGGATATGGTATGGTTGTCTATTCAGATCTTGAACGAGTCTCAATGTGTAGATGACAGACCGAGGGAAGTAAGCAATTGGAGGCATCAAATTACAAGAGGACACATCATATCTCCACACTGAGACATCTAGATTGTTCACAACAGAAGCTGATACACATGCCTGGACATTTTGAAATAGACTACTCTTGCCAAAAATGAGTTGGACAAGATTAAGAAATCCTTCCACCAGCGCTAGAGAAAGACTCTCAATATTACCATCTGTAGAAGTGTGATTAGTAAAGTCGGAGAAAACCCTGAACAGCTTAGGAAAAGCATCTGTGAATGTAGCTACCGCTTGTAACAATGTCCCGTCGTTTTCTATACTCTGAACATCTTTGGAAAGTCTCCCAAGCAGCTTCAGAATTCTTAAGCAGAAAGACAATTTATCAAGGAAAGCATGATCAATGGTCTTCTCATCTAACACACTTGGCGGTTGAACAAGCTCTTTGCAGACCATAATCAGGCGACAAATACAGCCAAGGTGAACAACTACTAGGTGTCGAGTCAGGGGATTCAGGTTCCCGTAGTCTTGCTGAAAAGAGGGCTTGCCTACTGAGTGAGTCTGGACATCAGATTCAATGCATTCAGACATCAGCGAAATAAGAAGCCGGTCAACTGGCTTCTCTTCATTTGAGCACCTGCCCCCTGCTTGATAGGTCAAAAGGTATTAAGATCATCAGATAAATTTGAAGTAAGATAACAATACACTGATGAGTTGATTGGTAGCAAGAAGCATTACCTTGGAAAGTACATTTCACAAGGCTATGTAATTCCATATTATCATGCTCGGCAGAAAATGTTGGCCACAGTTCTGCAGCTTCAGCAGGAGAGACAGGTGGGAATATATCATATTGTTTCTCGCTTCCATCAAAAGAAGCAATCTCCAAAAGTGTTTCCATGTTAATCTGATTCAAAACAAACATTTGGAGAGATTACTTAACGCACTATACCCCTCATGGAAAAGTTAAACGAAGACATGCTGGTGAGTTTATGTGACTTATTCCTAAGCTGCAATATTGAAACTTAACCACCACGACAAAGGAGAGACCAATATCCAGCTTTAACGATGAAGCTATATCACTAGTTAAAGTAGATAATGCGGGTAACAGAATCATATCAATAGAAGAAACAAACCTCCATTTTCAGATCATTTTGTGTAAAGTTGGACTTCTCCAAGAAGCTGAGAGAGAACTCCATCACCTCCTGGATAACACCCAGAACTATAGGTTCGACTTGGTCCACTGACACACACACACACACAAAAAAAAACAGTAAGGAAAAATGATTCGAGGCCATCACTGTTTACTTCTTAATCTTAAAAACAATATCATTTCTACGAACTTTTGACAGTCAAATAATCAGACACCAAAGCTCGATAATAGTATAATCAATCAATCGGCAGGTAAATCTCGATTTAAAGCTATTCAGTACCTAATAGAGATCGCGATAGTAGAAGGATCGCTTGAGATATAGACACAAGAGCTTGAAGCTGCGAATCGGACCAGGTCTCAAACCGTAGCTTGAGGGAGGAGTCATCATCTCCGCCGATCGGAGCGATTCCCGAGCGAAGGAGTAGATAAAAGTAACGGAGACCACGCTTGATCGAATCATCGGAGCGTATGCGTTGAGAAAAGAGATCTGAAGATGACGTCGACGATAACGAGGTGAGTCCGGTCTCGTCGAAGAGAAATCGGCAGAGATTCGCCAAGTCATCGGCCATCTCCGGCGAGGAGAGAGAAGGAGGCAATGAGGAAAAAAGGTTTGTAGAGAGATACAGAAAGGGAAGGAAGGGTTTATAAGTAAAGAATCAGAGGCGGTGAGAGAGGGACTATGTAGAGAAGACGATGCTCCTTCTTCTTTTGTCGTAATCATTTTTCTATTTTTTTTTACAGGAAAATATTGATTAAAAGTTACATTATTATTCTTAATTAATTAATACTTTTACTTAGAGTCTAATTCGTTTAGATAAGTATAGTTACTATTCGTTTTTGAGAAATAAAACTATATAAATTTTGTTTAATTAGTAATTTTCATTAACTATAACTTTTATTGGGCCTGTGTAAGGAAGCTAGCTTAAGTGGGCTTCTGTGAGGCCTATTAGGATCTTCAGGACCGCGGATATCCAGCGTATGTCGTCTCCACTAACGAGTTGAAAGCGGTATGTAATGTAGTGGATAAATTGCACTTGTTGTTATTATGTGTTGAAGATTGTTTTACTAAGTGTATTGGATGCTTGATATGTAAAAGAATCCCCTTTACAGTTCTGTTTGCTCACCTTGATTGTTGATATGTTCTCGTCATACCATATGTTAGATTCGAGTGGTTATATTGATTGAAGTTGGAGTAAACATAGAAAGTGTTCTCCTTTGCAAGTTCAGTTTGACATGGTGATTCTTTACCTTAAGAGGAGGCTGTTTGCAAGGAGTTAGCTTTGCAGTGTTTGGACTAGGTGATTCAGGTTACTAGAAGTACAACGTAAGTGCATCTGCCGCTTTATGTTCTGTTTCTCACTGTTCACAGGATACGTTTTACTCCCCATGTTGGGCAGAGCAGGGCTACTCCCAAGTTCTTCCGGTTTTGTTTTGATGAAATCATCTATGAGACATTTATTGGTCTTCTCATGGCTTTAGTTTGTAGCAAAGAAGCTAGAGAAAATATTATTAGAACTTGGGGTCACAACCATCGTTGAGAAAGGTCTGGAGATGATCAACACCCATCAGGTATGGAACCATATATTAAGAAGTATACAGATTTGTCAAAAGTTGATCAGTTGAAGCTAACTCCTCCTCTTGGATTGCAAGCCTCACGCCTGAACAGAAAGAGAATGCTTTCTGATGTAATGTGGGGGACTTTGGAATAGATTGTGTCGGAGGGATCAAAGGAGAATGCTTCACGGTGGCTCAAGGCTTTGGAGAAAGCTAGAGAGGTACAATGTGAAGCTTGGTCTTGAATCCAAACTCCCTTATGTGAAGTTTGATCCATATATGAATGAAGCTAAAAAAAAAGACTTTGGAAACCAAAATGTTTAAAACGGAAGAGGTCAAAATAATACCAAAGTACAAAGGTTATCTTCATTCTTCAAAACTTAACACATCATCTAATCATATTATATAGTTTATTATGTCCTTCGATTATCATTATTTTAAGCACAGAGTTTTTTATTATTGAAGCTCCATTGGCATTCAACAGAGCTCTCTCACCCACCTTCTCAACAACAATCATCATCATCATCATCTTTAGTGTTCCTCACATTTTTTGGAAATTTAAAATATTGCAATTAATGAGTCAATATATTTAATTAAATACTCAAAACTTTTTAATCTTTCTTCTCTCTCTCTATCTATCTTTTTCGTCGGTTTTCATCTCTCTCTCTCTATCGTCTCTACGCTGAGGCCCAATCGGAAGAAAAAGATATTGATTTTGGGGGAGTACTTGCCTCTTCTCTCCTTCCAGATCAATTCTCCATCAAAAAGGTTTGATCTTTCTTTTCAATTTTGCGACCATTTCAATAATACTCGAAATGGGTTGTGATCATTCGATCCTGATCGTTATTGATCTCAATTCTCTGGTCAAATTCCGCTGATTTTGTATTTGATCAGTGCAATCAATATGTGGTAATCAGCTTCTCTGTGTATCTTATCTCAATTGGGCTTTGTCTGTTTCTCTCTTGTAGCAAAGTTTTTATCTTTCTCTTTTGGAGATTTACCTAAAATTTATGTGCTTGCATTTCACTTTAAGTTAGTTCTGTGAGTGTTTGAAGTTCAGATCTGAACTCTCAGTTACTACTAAACAGAAGTTTTATTGATATGGGTTTAGTAGATGTGCTTGAAGCAGCCTTGTCATCACATCATTAGGGAATAAAAACCATTTTATCATTGCAGGCAACTTGGAGATATGAAGCAGATTGTTTACCGTATGTTGTAAGGAACAAGACTTATTTAGATTGAAGAAACTTTCAATCTTTGTTTTGAGGTAAGAAATAATAGAGAGGAGGAGAAGATGGGATGTGTTTCTTCTTGCTTTCGAGTCCAAGACATTGATGACTACATGAATCCAAATAGCTCTGTATATAGGAACTGTCCATGCATAAGATGCCTTGCTCGTAATTTCTTTAACCTGGTATGTTCACTCGCGTTGCTTTTTATCAGCTGATAACTTTCATATGGTTCGATCTCACGAGTTTCATATTAAATACTTGCAGTATAGCTCGGTGTTCGGAAGAGGGGAAACCCGCGCTCTACCATCTTCCGTTCAAGCTACTACTGCATCAATAACTTCGTCTTCTTCACACGATAACTTTCTGTCTGAAGCATTCCGTTCTACTCCAAGGCCTCTGCCTTATGATGCTGATCCTAGGCACTTCCGTTCACTCGTCTCAAGACGGGAGAAGGGTTCAAGTCACTCCCATGAGGAAGCTGAACCTCTAAGAAGTGATAACGATGCGGATTCTGAATCTTTCGGATGCAAATGGGCAAATAACAAATCCGTTATCTCTGACAAAGATCCCAAAGAAGAGTACTCTAGTAAATCCAGTCTTAGGATTATGAAATCAAAGTCAGCGTCTGGAAACATATGGGATTTTCCTTTGTCTGAAGATGAAGATGCATGTCCAACTTGTCTTGAAGGTTATTATATAATCCTAATCCTATTTTTCTTTGGCTGTTTCCTTTCTTTGTTCCTTCAGCCTTCAACCTTCATCATGTCTTGTTTGACAGAATATACATCAGAGAATCCAAAGATTGTAACAAAATGTTCTCACCATTTCCACCTTGGTTGCATTTATGAATGGATGGAGAGAAGTGAGAACTGTCCTGTCTGCGGAAAGGTAACCTCTTTTTTCTCTCTTCTATTCTCAGAACATATATGCTTTGGAAATTGCATGGTCTATGAGATTAGAAGCTTATACTCCTTTCATGGTTTCTTCTGGTTTTACTCTGCCTGGGAAAGATGTGTTAATGATTCAGAGAAGTCTCCTTATAAAGAGCTCTCTTTTCTTTTTCCAATGTCCTTGCATGCAGGTGATGGAATTCAATGAAACACCGTGAACTTCAATCAACGATCATCTATCTGTGTGTCATGTATCTGAACTGAAACTGGGGAAGATGGCAAGGCAATGCAGAGGGGATGTCCTGTAAATTTGGCTTGTTTGTTTTTGTGAATATTGTCATTTTACAATGTTAAATATATGAAGCAGAAAGGGTGAAAAATGTACCTCTGCAACATTTTAAGCTTATGATAAACTCCATGAAACATAGCCACAAAAAAATGCAAAACCAGAAGCAATGTTTCCTTTTTTTCAAGTGATTCTTCTGATTAATTGCCTCTGTTGTATTCTTGAATCGTCGAAACTCTTACATCATTGCTCGTATATAAATTGTTTTCCCCTTTTTTAATGTGTTGAACCTAAAGAGTCCCTTTCATTAAAGAAAAAGAAAGACTCTAAAAAGAGTCCCTACAAATGTCTGATATGCAGTCTTATTAATTGGGGGAAAAGAGAGAACAATTGAAAGTTTAGGGTCTTTTGTTTATATGTATAGTAAGATGAAGGACTTACGGTGCTAATATACAGAAAAAATCTCAGAACTTTTTACCCCGAGGTCTCGGAGACAATGAGCGAACGACCCTCATTGGTTCTCTCCTTCCCTCCGTTTTATTACACACATCGCCCAAACCGAACACACAAAAGAAGGTCCAGAAACTTCGATTCTTGTCAAAAGTTTTAACATTGAGGTATGCTCATTTCTATTGATTAGTTTCCTTTTGAATTGTTGCGAATCGAGTTCTCCTTTGCGTGTCGTGTCATCATCTAAGTGGTGAAAGTTCCTTCCTTTTTAAAATTCATGATTAGCTCTAAGATGGGTCTTGCTTGATTCGTGATCGCTTCTGCTAAAATCAGAGTTTAATTCGTTGATAAATGCATATAAACCGCATAAATCTCGAGACTTTGTGCAATTTCGTGGCAGGATTCTTGTCTCAAAAGAATGGATATTGGAGAAATCATTGGCGAAGTTGCTGCTCCTGTGAGTATCCCAACGAAGAGCGCCATATACGTTTGGGGTTACAACCAAAGCGGACAAACCGGTAGGAAAGGACAAGAGAGTCTTTTGCGTATCCCAAAACAGCTTCCTCCTGAGCTTTTTGGTTGCCCTGCTGGTACCAACTCGCGGTGGCTCGATATCTCCTGTGGTCGGGAACATACAGCCGCTGTTGCATCAGATGGGTCTCTCTTCACTTGGGGTCTGTCTCTCAATTTCCATAAACGCACATTGCAGTTTTTATTTGATACAAAGTTATTTCCTTTCTGTAGTCTTTGGATTTGCTTGTGTATTTCAATATGATTGGGTAAAATTTATTGGATCTTGTGATTGAATCTTAGACAATATTTACTTTCTCAAGTTAGGGTGGTTCTTATGGTTTCAGGTGCCAATGAATATGGTCAGCTTGGGGATGGAACCGAGGTTGGAAGGAAACATCCAAAGAAAGTGAAGCAGCTGCAGTCAGAGTTTGTGAAACTTGTGTCTTGTGGAGCTTTCTGCACTGCAGCTATTGCGGAACCTCGTGAAAATGACGGTAGTCTTTCAAAGAGTAGACTCTGGGTTTGGGGACAAAACCAGGTATATAACAGGTTTACTCCCATTTAATGTGACTGAAACCAAAGTTTTGGCATCATGATTTCTCAAAACTTTTCATGATAGGGATCAAATCTGCCACGCTTATTTTCAGGGGCATTTCCTGCTAATACGGTATGTACTCTCAACTTTCTCCTCATGGATCCTGTCCAAGGATTACTACTGTTGAATTGCTGTATGAACATGTTGTAGGCAATTCGCCAAGTTTCATGTGGGACAGCTCATGTTGTGGCCTTAGCAGAGGATGGCCTTCTTCAAGCTTGGGGTGAGAAATCTTTGAGGCATTGTTAAAAAGTTAAACTTGTTCCTGGTAGAATTAATGGTATTTATGATTTTTTTATTGTTTGTGTTTTATGAAAAAATAAGGGTATAATGAACAAGGTCAGCTTGGTAGAGGAATCACTTGTGAAGGACTACAAGCACCTCGTGTGATAACTGCTTATGCGAAATTCCTTGACGAAGCACCCGAGCTTGTGAAGATAATGCAAGTTTCATGTGGGGAATACCATACTGCTGCTGTATCTGATATGGGCGAGGTGTAAGTTTTCTAAAGACCTTTCTCTTTGAAAACTTTGTGGTTATACACATACCATGGGTAACCAATTCTCTGCAAGGGTCCTGGAAAAGGAGATATCTATCTCATCAGATCCTACCAGATGGGAATGCTTGAGGAAGCAAATGGATTCCTGACATTTTGACTATGCAAGTCTCCCTCCCTTTTGATTAATATCTTTCAGCTATCTTATTCAGTGTCCACTTATCTCTTTCGTTGCAGTTACACTTGGGGATTAGGAAGCATGGGCCAACTTGGTCATGTTTCTCTTCAATCCGGGGACAAGGAGTTAATACCAAGGCGAGTTGCTGGTCTCGATGGTGTGACCATGAAAGAAGTTGCTTGTGGCGGTGTACACACTTGTGCTTTATCTGTGGAAGGAGCACTTTATGCTTGGGGTGGTGGCCAAGCAGGACAGCTAGGTCTTGGTCCTCAATCTGGTTTCTTGTTTTCCATCTCTAATGGAAGCGAAATGCTTCTACGTAATGTCCCGGTTTTAGTCATCCCAACCGATGTTCGGCTTGTCGCTTGTGGACATTCACACACTCTGGTTTATATGAGAGAGGGGCGGATTTGTGGATGGGGATATAATAGCTATGGTCAAGCAGCAAATGAGAAATCATCATATGCTTGGTACCCATCGCCTGTAGACTGGTATAGCTCAAACAAGTTGTTTTTGACTTTACTCAACTGTCAAATACAAAGCCAAGAGATGATGAGTTTGTGATGCAGACATTGTGGTATTTTCTGTTAACTCCGTGTTGTTTTCAGGTGTGTAGGACAAGTGAGGAAGCTAGCAGCAGGAGGTGGTCACTCAGCTGTTTTAACCGATGCATTCTCGTTGAAGGAGCTATGTGAATTTCAGTTAGCAGATAGTGTGAACCTCTCGAATGCTTCAAAGATTCAAGATGTTGCATTCAGGATGGGTTCCGAAGCCTTAGCCCGCCTCTGTGAAAGACTCAGGTAATAATGTTTTTGGCCAAACCTCTCTGTTACCTGCAGTATACTTGGGAAGAATCCAAGTCAAGCAAAGCTAATTACAACGTGAATTTTTGTGTTTCAGGGAGCAATTACTTGATGTAGATTTTACTGATGGGGAAGAAGTGTATTAAAAGCACAAATCCCAAACTCTAGAACAGTTAGAACTGTTGGAAGTATTATATGCTATTTATCATGTGTCATTGAGCAATTGAAAAAATGTAGTAAACTAGAAAGTCCATTCTTCATCAGAACTCTCTGTATCATTTTACTTGTCAGGACATAGTACTTTATTGTATGTGCTGTCTCTGCAAGATATCCAGATATTGTAATGATCTATTCTGTACACTACGACTTGGAAATAAAAGCTGGATGGATCTTTGTGGCATTGTTAAGTGTTGAATCTCACTATTGATTTGAGAGATTATTTGCCTCTGTTGTCGCAAGCTTTCGCTGCAGTTACTGTTAGCATCTAACAGCGTTTTGTATTATACAAAGACAGGATAACGTAGTTAACCAGATGAGCCTTTAACACATTACAACCCGTTTATATATAAGCAAGGATTCAAAAGGGACAAACATCTCTTGCAACAGAAGAGAGATGTTGATGGCTATCACAGCTATGTATAGCCCACTTATGTCTACACATAAAAAAGTCTTCTGCAGCATACATAAACACAATTCATTACATTCCACACTTGTTCATATAATAATCAAGAAACCCACCACTTGAACGCTTATAGATCCATCGTATTCTCATCATCAAATCAGAGGTATCACTCACAGCATCCAGCCAGGGATGTAGCCGTTTCCTGGTTGGGTTTGACCTTGAGTCGTTACAGCCATTTGCTCTGAACACACTGGATGGTTGTACCTGTTTTCATCACCACAACAACATAGTTTAACAATCTACAGTAGAAACCCTTTAAAAATTTTACAGCATCAGAAACTCAAGGCCTTCAATTTTTAAAAAAGGTTTTTCCATGTTTTATTTTTCTTCTTTGAGACATCAAGTGTTGAAACTTTACACCAAAAAAAAAGCGTTTTTAAAACCAAACCTACAGTGTTAAGCTTTATCAAACAGTTAATGGTTTACCACCCAAAAGTTGATGGCTAAAAAGGCAATAGAAGTTGTTTGGTTTACCCAATTTGCAAAGTGGGATCACATTCAAGAGACTGGAATAGTCCTTGAGATTGACCCTGATGATGTCCATAGGCAACATTTTGCTGATCACCACCTTCCCATGCCCCTCCTACATGGTGACTCCTCACGCCGATCATATCTTCCAGCTAAAAAAGCAAAGAGTTGAATATTGTGACTCACATATAAATGGGGACTATATATAAAAAGTTTTGAGCTTCTATTAGAAACTAGACAGGGAGAGAAGAATAGTATGTGTACCTTCATTGACAAAGCTCTATTGGCTTCAAGCAACATATGCTCTTTGCCTTGGAGGTCAGTGAGCTGGTCAAGCATATACTGTGTCTACACGAAACAAGCATTTTCAGACATTCTTCTCACGCAACTAAATCAATTCAAGTGTGTTCTGTGGATATAGTACAGTGGAATAATGAAATCACCTTGATGCAGCGAACTTGCTTAAGAGAGCCGTCTAGTTGACGCTCAAGCTGCTCTAGCTCCTTTGAGTTCAAAGGTCCAAGATCCTCTCCGAGAAGATTTCTGCAGAAGCACACACTTACATCAATTCAAACACATAACATATATAGATATGCTGTTTATATGTGAGAGCATAGATACATACCTCTGCTGAAGTTGCAGATTTTCATATCTACCTTTCAGCTTCAAATACTCTCTGTAGCTATTCTGATAAATGCCAGGAAAAGAGACGTTAGTGACTGAATATTTTTAATTTTGTTCCAATCTACTTTAATTTTGAAGCTCTAGAGCTTTTGTCCTAGTTAATAACTTAATATCAAATAAAAATTAGTTAGTAAAGTGATGGTAGAGAGGTGGAGATCTAAACCTCGAGTTCTTTGGCAGGTTTGTTGTTGACTTCAATTGAACCATAGCTACACTTCTGGTACCTGTCCAGTGTCTTGAGCATGCTGAAAGATCAAAGCATAAGAAAATAATTAGGAGAAGAACAAACTGTTATTTTAATGGCTGGATTAAGAAACTAGAAAATATAAAATATGTTTTAAAAATGAGATCTTGACATAATTGAAAAGAAATGTAATTAAATTCCTTTGGTGCTTAAATATCTGCATGAAGTTGAGTGAGACTGGTTAATGCATGGAACCACAAATTATTCTACGTTGGATCTTTATATTTTTAATTGATATCTGTGAATCTTTAATCCGTCATGTGTATTATATCATTAAGACACTTCAGTAACCTATAGATCTCGAATCTACTCAACATTTGACATGAGAAGAGATCAGATCTCGAGATTCAATCACTTATAAACTGAATTATCCATCTATAATCTAAACCAGAGAGATCATATTTAGAAACTGAAAATCAAGTTTGTCAAAAGTAATCAAGAACCAAACTCAAAACAAAACCAAAACCAAGATCAGATAAACCTCACAAGATTATAAAAAGGAAAGATCTATCAAAATCTTTTCACATGTGTAGAAAGAGAGATAAAGTAAGTACTTAGAGGTGCTGCAGAACTCGTAGAGCTTGCCACGGTTGGAGAAGACGATGAGAGAAACCTCAGCATCGCAGAGAACAGAAAGCTCATAAGCTTTTTTGAGCAAACCGTTCCTACGCTTAGCAAACGTGACTTGCCTGTTAATCTTGTTCTCTATCCTCTTTAGCTCTACTCTTCCCCTTCCCATTTTTCTTCTTTTATATGTATAACCTTATTTAGGGTATGTAAATGTTTATCTATATACAGACACACACACAAACATGAGTTTGGTATTGGTTTTACTGATGAAAGATGTTTTCTTTTGGAGAATAAAATCAAACCCTAGTTTTCTCAAGAACAAAAAGAGGAGTTGAGAGAAGAAAGTAAAAAGAGGAAACTTTTGCTTTCTGGTTTTCGTTGTGATTGGATTTTATAGATGGGTTCTTGTTTCTTCTTTAGATCATTTTGAAGGGTTTGTGTGTGTTTTGATGAGACTGTGAATCTGAAGGAAGCTTCTGTAAATCTATAAAAGCTATAAAGATAAGATATTTGTAAGGGTGAGAGAACATTAGGGTTTGGTGTGTTTCATTCACAAAAAGTTTTTTCTTTTAAAAAAGGTTCTCACACTCTCTTTTCTACCTGCGTGTCACAGAGACGCCATTGCTTGTAATGAGTTGCTACTAATTAAGAGAAATGAAAGGAAGTTTATAATTAATGTACATTACATAGATAATTAGATATTGTGTTTCCACTCTTTCAGGTTTACATATATTGCCTAACTTCACAGAAAATTCTGAAACATCGATATAACATAACTCTACTATTACATACAAAGTTTTGATTTTACAAAATGTTTTATGTATCTTTCTTCTTATTTAGCTCAAGAATTATCGTCCATTACAATAGGCACGTGTGTAAATGTAGTTATGGGTACTTTGGTATATAGTATATTCCAGTGAGATAATAATTATAAAGTTGTAGAAGTGGTGAGGCGCGTGGGAGAGGGATTAACATTTTGGCTTCTACAGTGATAATACGAAAGTAGCTATCATCATTTTCTACTTCACAAGTTGCAGAAAAAACTCTCATACCTTAATATGGACATTGTATGTGTCGCATTTCTATTGGCTCCTATCTTCTTCTTTTTGTCAACACCTATTGGCTCTTATCTTTTTTTTTCGACATTCTTTTATTCATAAAAACATGATTAACAGGAGTATATTAACACACTTTCACAAAATAAAAAACAATAAAATAATGAAATAATGAAAAAATTAGGAAACTGGAAGAGGCAACAACTTTCTATGCATATGTGTTAAATCGTTATTAATTCTATTTTTTACAGAAAATATAGAAAGTAAATAAATTATTATAAAAATAATATTTTTTTTAGGAACTTTTATCAGTTATAACCAATGGAGATGCTATAATCTACCCAAATGGGCTTAATACAAATAACTCATGTGGCACTGGCTCATATCTATTGGACAAACCCATCCACTATCCTCCACACTGAGTTTCCATCGTCACACGTGTCCAAGCCACTATGTGCTCCACACCTTCAATCCGGTCAAGGTGACTCCACACAGGACAAAGAGACAACATGAAGAGAACCGCCATTAACACCATATATTAAAAATTGAGATGTTGGAGTAATTTCATAATCATAACAACGGCATAAGAATTCAGAAAGCGAACCAAAAGATTGGGCCAAACATCGGATGTGAGGGGATTCATTAGTTTTAAGTCCAAACCAAACAGAGAAATTTTGGCTAGTGGGTCAACAATTTACAACTTAGGCCCATATAATTATTACCCCCTTTTGAGTAATTTCAAAGCATTTATTTGGTGGTGAATGATGATTTTTCTTGGAGTGAACACTCTTTTGCAAGTGTATGTGCATTAATGTCAACCTTTGTATTTTAATATCATTTTCAAGTTTTGAACAAAATAAATTAAACGCAATAAAGGATCCTATTATTTGATATTAATTTTTGTAATAATCATGATGATGTAATTACTTTATAATTAGTGGGAAATTGGTATGTAAAATGATCAAACTATGAGAAAGAAAAAATAACAAGGTATGAAAAGAAGAAAATTACATTAGATTTAAGTTTTCTAAATATAAAATAGGATCCAATATAGAAGATCCACAACAACCCACCCACCCACCTTTTCTCACCTAACGCAGAGTGGACAACTTTGACAAGTACTTGTGTTTCTATTTGGTGCGAATCAGACCCTTCATTTGCTATATATCTCTGATTCAGAATCACCAGCCTCCGAATAATTCTTACGTGTTTCCTGTAAATTCTCAAATCCACTTCGGGAGAAAGCAGGTTTGTTTCTCAGATCAGACTCTCTTTAGTTTTTCTCATTAATTAATAATATTGTGTAGATCGATATTAATGTTCTTCGATCTTGGTCGTAAATTGTATTCCAGATCTGTTTATAATAGGAAATCTCCGTGTTGATTTAGCTCTATTTTGTAGTTGCATGTATCGATTATGTGTTAGTAATTTTGATCCCTGGTTGAATTGTGAGTTTATCATCACTTACCTCTTGTAGCTTTAAGAAGATGTTTGATGCTGTCTTATTTGTTCTATCTAAAAAGAGTTTTTATTTCAGACAATGGCTGTTCAACCAACTAGAATAGGTTTAGCTGGACTGGCTGTGATGGGTCAGAACTTAGCTCTCAACATTGCTGAGAAAGGCTTCCCTATCTCTGTCTACAACAGAACCACTTCCAAAGTTGACGAGACCGTTGAACGAGCTAAGAAGGAAGGGAATCTTCCCGTCTACGGCTTCCATGACCCTGAGTCTTTCGTCAACTCCATTCAGAAGCCGCGTGTTATTATCATGCTTGTTAAGGCTGGTGCACCCGTCGACCAGACCATCAAGACCCTCTCTGCTTATCTGGAAAAAGGTGATTGCATTGTGGACGGTGGTAATGAATGGTATGAGAATACCGAGAGGAGAGAAAAAGCTGTCTCTGAGAATGGTTTCCTCTACCTAGGAATGGGTGTCTCTGGTGGTGAAGAAGGTGCTCGTAACGGTCCATCTCTGATGCCTGGAGGGTCTTATGAAGCCTACAAGAATATCGAAGACATTCTTCTCAAGGTTGCAGCTCAGGTTAGGGACAGTGGTCCATGTGTGACTTACATTGGGAAAGGTGGGTCTGGAAACTTTGTTAAAATGGTCCACAACGGGATTGAGTACGGTGACATGCAGCTGATTGCAGAAGCCTATGACGTTCTTAAATCCGTTGGTAAGTTATCTAACGAGGAGCTTCACAGTGTCTTCACCGAGTGGAACAAAGGTGAGCTCGAGAGTTTCTTGATAGAGATCACAGCGGATATCTTCGGGATCAAGGACGACAAGGGAGATGGGCATTTGGTTGACAAGGTTTTGGACAAAACGGGAATGAAAGGTACCGGAAAATGGACCGTGCAGCAAGCAGCTGAGCTATCTGTTCCTTCTCCCACCATTGAATCATCTCTTGATGCCAGGTTCCTCAGCGGGCTAAAAGATGAGCGTGTGGAAGCCGCTAAAGTCTTCAAAGAAAGTGGATTTGGCGATATCTTAACCGACCAAACCGTAGACAAGAAACAGCTAATCGATGACGTGAGGAAGGCTCTTTACGCGTCGAAAATCTGCAGCTACGCACAAGGGATGAACCTAATACGTGCCAAGAGCATGGAAAAGGGGTGGGGCCTTAAGCTAGGTGAGCTGGCTAGGATCTGGAAAGGAGGTTGCATCATCAGAGCGATCTTCTTGGACAGGATCAAGCAAGCTTATGACAGGAACGCAGAGCTGGCTAACCTGTTGGTGGATCCTGAGTTTGCAAAAGAGATTATGGAGAGGCAGTCCGCTTGGAGAAGAGTGGTCTGCTTGAGTATCAACTCTGGTATAAGCACTCCCGGTATGTCTGCGAGTTTGGCATACTTTGATTCTTACAGGAGAGAGAGATTGCCAGCGAACCTTGTCCAAGCTCAGAGAGATTACTTTGGTGCTCATACTTATGAAAGGACTGATGTGGAAGGCTCTTTCCACACCGAGTGGTTCAAGATCGCAAGACAATCCAAATCCAACATGTGATGATGATGATTCTCTCTCTCTGTCTCTCTTTCAATAATATTTTCACACCGAATGTGTTGTTTCCTCAATGTGTGAAATGATGTGGCCTATGTTATGATTTGTACAATTTTTCAAGTATTTTGGTTCTAATTGTTACTTTTGGTTTAGTTGTGACTTTTCTCAATTTTTTATATACTGTGTGGTTTATCTATCAAAAGGACATCTATTTATGTCGAAATGTAGGAAAAAAGTTTGTTACCTACACAAAGTTTATGGTAAGAAACCATCCAATGTTTCAAAATATGTTAATAACTACACAATATTTATGTTAATGCCCTACATATACTAAATAAATAATTATATGGTGGAAACATCAAAATCGGGTTTAATTAATTTTAGGAAAAATTAATGGGGTCAAACTGTAATTAATCAAAAAATCAAATTTAAAACAAAAAAACAAAATTTTAGAAAAATTAATTGTGTACATTAAATTTTGATTGGGTAAAAATTAAAGAAAATAATTGAAAACAAAACTAATATACTTATAATTGAAATTTAATATATTTTAAAAATGAAAACTTTAAAATATGAAGACAATAACTTTGATATAGTCGATCATATTAATTTCCAATATAAATATTTTAAGGAATTCATATTTTGGGATTTTAAATTGGAAATGAATTTTGGTTGAACGATTGTAAATATATTAACAAAGCGAATTATTTTAGAAGTCAAAGAAAATGAATGCTACGTAAATTTTGGTATCATGATATATCAAGATTATGTCGACATAATGTTTACAAAAAAAAATGTTAATGTTGACAAAAAAATCAGATATACACATATATATACATATATATATGTATATATAAATTACAGATACATAATTTTTTTATGTAAACATCATGTTATTTTAGTATCTATAGGTAAATTTATAAATTTAGTATTCGTAAATAGTGTGTCAAATTACGGCAACATATTAAAAAAATTAGAATGCTTATGTATGTTAGGGTTTGTTTAGTGTTTAGGTCTAGGGTTAGGTTAGGGGTTTAGGGTTAGGTCAGGGGTTTGGGGTTAGGGCTTAACCCAAACCCTATCCCAAACCCTAAACCTAACCTTAACCCTAACCCTATGGTTTAAGGGTTTTGGGTTAGGGTTTAGGGGGTAGGGTTAGGGTTTAGGGTTTAACCCTAACTCTAACCCTAAACCCTAATTCTAACCCTAAACCCTACACCCTAAACCCTAACCCTAAAGTTAACCCTAAACCCCTAACCCTAAAGTTAACCCTAAACCCTAACCCTGGACCTAAACCCTAAACCCTAACCCTATCCCAAACCCTAAACCTAACCCTAACCCTAAACTTTAAACCCCTAACCCTAGACCTTAACCCTAACCCTAAACCCCTAACTTAAACCCTAACTCTAACCCTAAATCCGATCCTAAACCCTAAACCTAAACCTAATCCCTCCCCCTCTCTCTCCCCCCTAACCCTACACCCTAAACCCTAAACCCTAACCCTAAACCCTTAAACCTTAGGGTTAGGGTTAGGTTTAGGGTTTGGGATAAGGTTAAGGTTAAACCCTAAACCTAAACCTAATCCCTCCCCCTCTCTCTCCCCCTAACCCTACACCCTAAACCCAAAACCCTAACCCTAAACCCTTAAACCTTAGGGTTAGGTTTAGGGTTTGGGATAAGGTTAGGGTTAAACCCTAAACCCTAAACCCCTAACCTAACCCTAAACCCTAATTCTAAACCTAAACCCTAAACCCTAACCCTAAAGTTAACCCTAAACCCCTAACCTAACCCTAAACCCTAACCCTGGACCTAACCCCTAAGCATAACCCTAACCCTAACCCTATCCCAAACCCTAAACTTTAAACCCCTAACCCTAGACCTTAACCCTAACCCTAAACCCCTAACTTAACCCTAAACTCTAAACCCTAACTCTAACCCTAAACCCTAAACCTAAACCTAATCCCTCCCCCTTTCCCTCTCTCTCTCCAGTGTTCAAAGTATGTGAAGAAGGAAGCCGTCATGACGAGGAGCTCGATACAACATCCTATAAATACAGAAGACTGTAATAAACACAAAGCTCCTTTTTTAAAACTTGATAACTAAAAGAATGTGTTACAGAAAGTTAATACCTTTACGCAGTTTCTCAAGTAATCACATAATACTATCAAAAGAATCATTTGCCACGTCCACTCTGTTCCGACATGAAAAGACCGTGAGTAAAACTAAAGTTTCATACTTTTTCTGGTGAAGGAAAAGTTTTGAATGTTACCCAGAAGAGCAGAGCCAGTGTAAAAGGGCACAAGATAGCTCTGAGAAGAAAACATCCATCACTCTGTTCTGATGTTTCTGAAAAATGAAAGAACCTTTATTAATTTGACAATTTCCACATGAAGTATAGACTCTTCTGCTCTTTGGATCTGTTAAGTTTGGGATTTTGAGTAAGCACCTGGATTTTGAGAATGAGGGGAACGCCACCGATGACTTGACGAGCGACCCATGGTTGAACAAGAGATCTTAACTTCTCTCTTAGCTCTGTAAGACATTCAGTATAGCTTTGCTCGAGAAGAAGCAACAAAGAAATAAGAGATTTTTTTTTGTTTTGTTTCTGTTTAGAGAACGAGTACGTATTTATAAAGGAAATTGATCACAAAGTCTTCTTACAGTCTAACGGTCATATTTACCGTGTGATAGTAACGGTCATATTTCTCAAAAGTTGTGAAGTAGTGAGTGACAATTTTTAGTTTTAAGTAACAAATATATATATTTTTTTCAATAGTCAAAACCGGTTTGGGTTTGGCTCAACTAGATAAGAAATACTTTCAATCTAATTGGTGTAAAAGGATTACATACTATAAAGATTTACTATAATCTACAGTATTAATAAACTAATAGATTTTTTTTTTTTAATTTAAGGCAAATTTCCAGACAGTTTTGGTCGGCAAGGCTCGAATTCGTCGGGAAAGTATTATCCCTCTCGGTCGCTCTCAATTTTTCTTCTTTACATGTTGTTCTCTGTCATTGACTCTTACTCTTACTGGTGACGATATGAAGACACTCAAAACAATAGAGATTGAATGCTCAAAGAGCTTTATTGAACTGAAACTAAAATAGCTTTAAGAAGCTTTATTGTGTAGAAATATAAAGAGAAGAGAGAAAGCTTAAGTTGTCTTCAAGAACACAAAACCTTAGATGAATTTCACAAAGCTGTTTTGGATGAAGCTGCTACAATAGCAGCCAAAGTTACAGAGATAGAGTTAATCCTCAAATATATATGAAATCACTAGAAAATAAACCCTACACATATGATCCACTGGGCTTGAATATTTTATTGGGCTTGAACTCTCTAATACTCCCCCGCAAACTTAGCATCGGGTGAATAGCACGAGGCTGAGTTTGAACCGGAAATGAAGATGACTTGGAAGAAGCATGAATAGTGGAAGCAGCATGTTGTGAAGAAGCTGATGACTCTTTTTACCATGGAGTGTGAGGTCTATTCAGGCCTATACTTGGAGAGTATCACACTGCTAACTCAGAGGTATATCTTTTGATACTTGAAAAGCTTAGTTGACCTCTCTCAGAGGTATAACTGTGACCTATTTGCCTCACTGTCAATCCACATTTACTTTATTCTCCTCATATGTCTCTTGAGGAAGAAAAATACACCTTCCACAACTACTAAACCATCCTATCTACTTTGCTTCTTATCCATAAGTCACTATCAACTTGTATTTTTCTCTGGTATTTTACCAAACAGTTGGTGTGCCCTTAACAAACCAGAAACTTGCAACTATAAATCCCATCAATATCAAACTCAAAAGTGCTCCTAAGTTCAGTCCTCTTATCTAATCCAGCCAGAAAAACCATCAAGGGAACACTCAACTAACGCATCTTCTCAAACTTGCAAGATAAAAAGGCACTTTACCATGCGTTAGAGATGGAAGGTTGATACTTTACTGGATAAGCTTGCTGATAACCCATGTTATGTTGATTTGTCGAGAACCCACTAGCTAGCTGAGCTGCTAAATCTCGATTGAAAAACCACCTTGTTGACGTCTTTGAAGTCACCGAAACCACTGTCCGAGTTACCGAAGCAACCGTCAAATCCACCTGATGCTTAGCCGTGAGTTCATTACATCTTGGAGAAGACCCGTGAGTTTCCATGAAGTCGCCGTGAAGCCGTTTGCTGTTTTCTACACCGTGGGTCTTCTTTTGTTGATTAGAAGCGTGAGATAGGTTTAGTCTTGGTGGCTGGCTCAGATTTTTTTTTTGAAAGTTTGGAGCTTTAGCTAGAAAAAGGGTCGTAAGCTAGAAGATGGTAAAAATAAAATCCATAGATCCAAGGATTTACTCCCTGGTGCTCTGATACCATGAAGACAATCTCAAAACAATAGAGATTGAATGCTCAAAGAGCTTTATTGAACTGAAACTAAAATA
Source organism: Moricandia moricandioides (assembly GCA_905132885.1). Classification (NCBI taxonomy): domain Eukaryota; kingdom Viridiplantae; phylum Streptophyta; class Magnoliopsida; order Brassicales; family Brassicaceae; genus Moricandia; species Moricandia moricandioides. Next base: position 85,253 of record CAJHQQ010001018.1, on the reverse strand, counting down.
GCTTTAAGAAGCTTTATTGTGTAGAAATATAAAGAGAAGAGAGAAAGCTTAAGTTGTCTTCAAGAACACAAAACCTTAGATGAATTTCACAAAGCTGTTTTGGATGAAGCTGCTACAATAGCAGTCAAAGTTACAGAGATAGAGTTAATCCTCAAATATATATAAAATCACTAGAAAATAAACCCTACACATATGATCCACTGGGCTTGAATATTTTATTGGGCTTGAACTCTCTAATACGATAGACATCTCAGGGTGTACATGATACGACGGCGTTTTGGCTGCTTCTTCTGGTGTCTCTTATGTCTATTTCTTCCTCTGCCAACCTCCGCTCGTCTCCGATCTCAGGTTAAGTGTTCTCTCGCGTGTTTGATTCTTCGCTTGCATGCTCGTGATTTTGTTAGCTGATTTGTAACTTGATTTCTCGTCTACTATAAACTTGTTTAGTTCTTCACTCATTCATAATCTTTGCTTAGTATGGATTTTTGGACTATTACATTCTCTTACCTGAGGTTGCTGCATCAATGGAACATACATGAGCTAACGATGTGGAACATACTCGTTGTGCAGCTACTCTGGATAGGAGATTAGAGGCAGTGGAACATACAAGAGCTAACAATATGGTAAACCAAACAACTATTTAAAAAAAAAAATATTTGTTATATTCTTAATCTTGTAGTCATGTTTAGTTCTACCATAATCCTTGAATATGATGATAATTTTTGGTATAGACCAACTGATGTTCTTATACTATATCCAGAGCTTTGAGCAGACAAGGGAAAAGGTTAGGAAGGTGTTGGAAAAAGTGGAGCTTTCTGTTTCGGCTTATGATACCAGTTGGGTAGCTATGGTTCCATCACCAAGCTCCCACAATGCTCCACTTTTCCCACAATGTCTGAACTGGTTACTGGAAAATCAACGTGAGGATGGATCTTGGGGACTTGATCCATCTCTCAAGAAGGATATGTTATCATCTACATTGGCATGTATCCTCGCTTTGAAGAAGTGGGGAACTGGTGAAATGCAAATAAGCAAGGGCCTACAGTTTATTGAGCTCCATTCTGCTTCTGTCACTGATGAAACCATACAGAAACCAGCAGGGTTTGATATTATACTTCCTGGGATGATTGAATTTGCTAGAGACTTGAATCTGGTGATTCCATTGGCCTCAGAAGTGGTGGATGCCATGATACAGAAGAGAGATATGGATCTTAGAAGGTATGCTATTGCTCTTTTATTACCATACTCAGACGAAACTGAAAGCTTGTCTTGTCAGAACTCTTCATCTCAACAATTGATTTAATGTTTGGTCTGTGATAGTGAAAGCTTTTCAAGGGGAAGAGAAGCATATCTGGTCTATGTTTTGGAGGGAACAAGAAAGATTCAAGACTGGGATTCAGTTAGAAAATACCAAAGGAAAAATGGATCACTGTTTGATTCTCCAGCCACAACGGCAGCTGCATTTACTCAGTTCGGAAATGATGGGTGTCTCCGTTATCTCTCTTCCCTCTTCCAGAAATTTGAAGCTGCAGGTCCATTAATCAACACTGTGTTCACTTTGGTTGTATCTAAAGACTCTCACTGATAATATATTTGCTAATCATTTGCAGTTCCCACAGTTTATCCCTTTGACCAATATGCACGCCTTAGTATAATTGATACTCTTGAAAGCTTGGGAATTGATAGGGACTTCAAGAATGAAATCAGAAGCGTTTTGGATGAAACTTATAGGTATATGCCTTCAACACTATAAAAACTTAACCACACGAAATTCAATGTTGTATTCATGACTTTCTTAAACCATCATTGACCAATAGGTGCTGGCTGCGTGGGGATGAAGAGATATGTTTGGACTTGGCCACTTGTGCTTTGGCATTCCGATTATTACTTGCTCATGGCTATGATGTGTCTTATGGTGAATTGACATCTTCCTTTCAGATGAATATAGCTTAGGTTATAGGCAACTGCATGTCTGTGTTAAGTTGAGACCTTTGTGTTTGTTGCAGATCCGCTCAAACCTTTCGTAGAAGAATCTAGTTTCTCCAATACTTTGGAAGGATATCTGAAGAAGACAGTTTCTGTGTTAGAACTATTTAAGGCTGCTCAAAGTTATCCACATGAATCAGCCTTGAAAGAGCAGTGTTTGTGGACTGAGCAATATCTAGAGAAGGAATTATAGGCCGATCACCTCCGTTCGAGATCAATACCTCAAGAAAGAGGTAACCTCTTTTTCTAAACTATCTTCCTGTTAGAGGTAATCAAAATCTGAGAGGCTTATCATGTTCAGGTTGAGGACGCTCTTGCTTTTCCCCCCTACAAAAGCCTCGAAAGATTAGATCATAGGAGAAAATTACTCAGAGGTTCCTGTGTAGAAAACAACACAAGAGTTATGAAGACATCCTATTGGTAGAATCTGATGTTTTCATGAACTGTTTGTTTAAACGATGATAAAATCAAGACATTATTTTCTTCTGTGTCCTAGTTTTCCCAATGTTTGCATCTCTGATATCTTGAAGTTAGGTGTGGAGGACTTTAACTTCTGCCAGTCCATACACGGTGAAGAAATGAAACGTCTTGATAGGTCCACTCCCAGCTTAACTTTTTCACTTTATTCAGTCTGCTAATGTGTTATATGAATATAACCTACGCATGTGACTACTTGAGCTTATATGGCTAATATCTCTATAAATCTCTGCTCACCAAATTGCAGATGGATTGTGGAGAATAGATTGCAGGAACTGAAGTTTGCCAGACAGAAGCTGGCTTACTGTTACTTCTCTGGTGCTGCAACCCTTTTCTCTCCAGAATTATCTGATGCTCGAATATCGTGGGCCAAAGGTGGAGTTCTCACAACTGTTATCGACGACTTTTTTGACGTTGGAGCTTCCAAAGAAGAAATGGAAAACCTCATACACTTGGTTGAAAAGTATATCGATTTGGCTCTTTTCCCTAGTAAAAGAACTATAACATGTTTCTTGCTTACAAATTGCAGGTGGGATTTGAACTCTGTTCCAGTTCCAGAGTACTGCTCTGAACAAGTCGAGATCATTTTCTCGGTTCTAAGGGACACAATTCTTGAAACAGGAGAAAGAGCATTCACCTATCAAGGACGGAGTGTGACACAACATATTGTGAAAATTGTAAATACGAATCATACCACACTAAACTATGTGATCTGTTATCATTTCGCATCAATTCATCTGACCATAGTGAAATGGTGTATGCAGTGGTTGGATTTGCTCAAGTCTATGATGAGAGAAGCAGAGTGGTCTAGTGAAAAGCCAACACCACGCTTGGAGGATTACATGGAAAATGCGTACGTATCATTCGCATTGGGACCAATTGTCCTCCCAGCAACCTATCTGATCGGACCCCCAATGTCAGAAAAAACTGTCGAAAGCCCTGAATATAATCAGGTATACAAGCTCATGAGCACTATGGGTCGTCTTCTAAATGACATACAAGGCTTTAAGGTAGGACAAGCTGCTTAGAGTTGAAAGCTGGTAACTGTAATGGTTGATTGGGGTTTAATGTGTCCATGTTTTTGGCAGAGAGAAAGTGCGCAAGGGAAGCTGAACGCGGTCTCATTGCACATGATAGATGACCAAGACAATCGCAGCAAAGACGAGATAATAGAATGGATAAAGGTTTTAGCTGAGAGAAAGAGGAAAGAACTGCATAAGCTAGTTTTGGAGGAGAAAGGAAGTGTGGTTCCAAGGGAGTGCAAGGAAGCCTTCTTGAAAATGAGCAAAGTGTTGAACTTGTTTTATATGAAAGATGATGGATTCACTTCACATGATCTGATGAGTGTTGTTAAATCTGTGATGTATGAACCTGTGACCTTACATGATGAGTCTCTAACTTGATCTAGCAGGTAAACTTGTTCTTGTTTTTGGGTTTTTAAATTGGAAATGAATTTTGGTTGAACGATTGTAAATATATTAACAAAGTGAATTATTTTATAAGTCAAATAAAATGAATGCTACGTAAATTTTAGTATCATAATATACCAAGATTATGTTGACATAATGTTTATAAAAAGAAATGTTAATGTTGACAAAAAAAATCAGATATACATACATATATACAGATAACATATACATAATTTTTTAATATAAATCATGTTATTTTAGTATTTATAGGTAAAATTATAAATTTGGTATTCGTAAATAGTGTGTCAAATTACGGTAACATATTAAAAAAAAATTAGAATGCTTATGTGTATTATATCATTCTAATTATTGATAGAAGTAATATATTTGTAAATGATATTTTATAGTTTTATGATGTTAATTGTAAGTGTTATGAGACGTAGTATTTTTTTCTTTGACTTCTAAAATAATTCATCTTGTTAATATATATACAATCCGTCAACCCAAATTTATTTCCAATTTAAAACCCCAAAATATGAATTTCTTAAAATGTTTATATTAAAAATTAATATGATCGACTATATCAAAGTTATTGTCTTCATATTTTTAAAGTTTTCATAAATATTAAAATATATTAAATTTCAATTGTAAATATCTTATTTTTGTTGTCAACTATTTTCTATAATTTTTACCCAATCAAAATTTAATGTAAACGATTAATTTTTCTAAAACTTAGTTTTTGATTTTAAATTTGATTTTCTGATTAATTACAGTTTGACACCATAAACTTTTCCTAAAATCAATTAAATCTGATTTTGATGTTCTCACCATATAATCATTTACTTCAATGTATTACATAAAAAACATCGTGTTGTTGTTCTAGTATTCTAAAACATTATATTTTCTCCACCAAATATACCATTCGCGAGTTTCCCGGGAAATGGAAAAGCCTATTGGGCTATTACGAAAAAGCCCATTGGGCTTTAGAGTGGTTTTCGTTTTCCAGCATTCGTTTCGTTCGGTCGTTGACAAATTCGAATTTTCAAAATTCACTTTGAATCGTGAGACGATGAGACCGCCATTGCTGAAGCTGGCGTTCGTCGAGGAATCGTTCGCGGTAATGAAATCGCCGTTGGAGTGTGCACGAAACACCTCCGTATAGTCTCCGATTCAGATACTACCGTTACTCTCGGCCATGGAGATGTAATGATCAAGCTAGGTGAGTGGTAGTAAACTTTGAGACTGATGTTGAGGAGGAGCATAAGCTTCCCTCGAGGCCAAGAAAGAATAACAGGCGCCTTCCTGCTTCCGATCATGATTCGGATCCGATTCCTTCAGGACCGCAGAAGGCTACGAGAAGTAAAACTTGCTGAATGAATTAATTTAAGATTGGCAGTGTGAATTAATTTTTTACATGGTTGAATGTGACATTCTGAGTAGTAAACTTGCTTCAGTCGAAAGATGTAAAACTCTTTGTGGCTCTGCTTAGGAAAAGCAGAGGCTATAACATGTGCAAGTTTTTTACATATGGAGGTATATATATTATACTTTTAAACAAATCGAAGAAGAAAATACAGAACAAGAAGCTGAGAAACAACAGGCTTACAAGAAACGTATCGACTATTATTAATTTTTTTCATGTTCAGAAAGGGCTGACCTTGCCAGCCAGTTTCAGCAAAATCTCTGGCACAAGCCGTCTTCTCGGTGGTGCAACCGCATCTTTTCTCAAAGCATCATCGTCATTGGCGTGTATCATAGAGACTATATGATCAAACAACTCGTCTTTACCTCCTCTCAAAGGATCCTTTGCAATTTGAAGAAAAAAAGTGATTATCCCCATTACTTTGTTATTATACACATGTTTTTTTTTTAACTTACCTGAAGAAATAGATCGGTGTGAGTTTTACCATTGTACACAATTAGGTCTGTTTTTACTTCAACACCTTGAAGAGCTTCTGCAAAAGTTTTGCTACAAAACGAATAATAAAAAAACATATGTCTGTTTTTAAGAAGATGATTTAAAACTAGTATGTTGTCCAGATTTGTAGACGGGTCATCTAACCTTGCTTCAGGTGGGATGGAGTAATCTTCAGATCCATGAAAAGCACAATATGAGGCAAGAGAGATGCAGCTTTTCTTACTCTCGGCTCTTTCAATCTGATGCCTGGAGAGTATTGTTCAAATGACTCTTCTCCTTCCATTATGCTGCAAAGTTTATCAACAACCATAAGTAATGTCTTACTTACAATAATTGATCATATGGTGCCTAAGCAGAATTACCTAAGGAAAATTGAACGATACAGGCCTCGGTTATGGAAGTGTTCGACCATATTGAAGAGATTGTACCTGTTCCATGTTTGCAAATGGAGAACATATTTAAGCTTCATGGTAATTAAGTAACGTTAAGTCAAGTAACAATTTACCCGCCAGATAAACCGAAGTAAGCTTTTATCTGAGAAACACTCCATGAGATTCTTTCTCCTCTTGATTCTTTAATGGCTTGTTCAATGAGAGCACAAGAAGAGATATGTGCACCAGCTGATTGCCCCATCAAATATATTCTACAAAAACAAGCTGACATGGTTCAATCACCAGAGCTTGTGAAAGTATAAGAGAATCCAATATAACCCACAAGTGATGAGTTTTGTCAACCTGTTAGGATCGCCTCCAAATGCAGAGATGCTATTGCAGACAAACGAGATTCCTTGAGAAACATCTTTTACCATATCACTAATTGTTCCCTGAGGGAAGTTTCTGGACAAAACATGTTTGGTTGATATGTGGGATACATTATATATATATATATTTGTTGATAAACTTAGATTAAAATGGGTAAGGGACTCTTTAATTTGCTTACCTGTAATCTAGACATGCTACAATGATATCTCTTTCTGCTAGTTGCAGTCCCAAAAGAGAACCCCAAGCTTTGTACCTAAAGAATATGCAAGTATGAAACCACAAACTGTAAGAGAAGATGCAGCTTCAGGATCCTTTTGCATTAGAGTTAACCAAGAAATCTACTAGAAGAAAAATTTCTGCATTAATGTACTAAAGGCTAAAGCTAATGATATTATAGCAAACGCGAACACTGCTTGGATGGGAAGTCTTAACACATATTTAGTAGAGATGATGAGAATGGATTATTACCCGATAATCCAAGCTCCACCAGTGACGAAAACCACAACCGGCTTAAGGCCATGGTTTGTTGGTGGTATGTACAAATCCAGCCTTCCAAAAAACAATTGAGATTTAGATCAATCATTTGTGATATGGAAGTGAAGGGAGAAGGCAAGATCATGTTAGTTTCACAGGCCCACTTACCTATTCCTAGGTTGATCTCCATATACAATACTCCTCCTAACTTGAGGTGAGAAAAAATAATGATATGCAACTGCAGAAGCAAAACAAAAAAAAAACACCAACAAGCTTGTTTAGTTAGTGTACAAATTAGTCAAACAAATAGCTTCCAGACTATTTATCAGCAAAGAGGATGGATCACCTTGAAGAAATCCAGGCATAAGGAGGATTGCATAACAAGTAAGAGCAAGTAATCTTGTGATCCACCGATAACCTACCCTGAATTAAAACTTGCAACCATTAAAACACAAGCTTTCTTACAAAAAAGAAAAAAAAATCCAAACCCTGAAACATCACATGTATCAAGATTGCCATAAAATTGATAAATAAAAACAAATTCATGGACTACGTGTAACCTCTTTCAATTTTTTTTTAAAAAATTTTGTTTCCCTGGGGAGCAAGTTACAATCACAAGAGCAAATTTAACGATACCCTGCTCCACAAGTTACTCTGACGCCATCTTATATATATATCTATGCGAGTGGGGGGGGGGGAAGGGAAGTACCCGAGATATCCAAGAAGGTTGAAGCTAAGACGAGTTATCAAATACGTTTCCGCCGCCGCATGGCCTATGTCGCGACCGAACGACTGCTGCTTGCGAATTTGAGGCGCTGATGACTTTCCGAATACTCTACGACGAACCTTTCCTTGTGAAGACAACCTGTTGGAGCCTTCAAGTAGCGCCATCTGGTCGGAATCCGCTGGGGCAACCTTCTTGACTTTTGAAACCATTGGATTGCATCTGTCCTGATGATCACTCTCTGGAGACGATTGCATGTCTGCCGTGAAAAAAGATGATTGGATCTCGTGTTTGCCTTCTCCTCCTCCTCCTCTTGGCTTCTATTATTTATCTCTGGTTCTGTTTTCTCTTTTTTTTTGAAACAGCTATTTAAGCATGTGCGCTCCCTCGTCACAGAGAGGAGAGGAGGAAAAGATACAATACGCTATAGCAAACGGCGTCGTATCTTAATGATTGACTACTTTTATTTGGAAACTCTACTAATTACTTCCTAATTATTTGTTTTATCTTAAAACGGTATTTTGGAGCTTATATTAAACGACTTGTGATACACCACAATATTTGCGATGAGAAGAATAATGGATTGCGTTGGAACGCATGTTAACCGCTAACGTAAACGCTATTGGTAATCGTTTGTGTTTTGATGTCTCAACACTTGTAACTTTAGCATAGTTGTGTATGTACGCCACATGGAACCGCAAGATCCACATCTTAGAACGTGATGGGTAAACTTAGCGGTGGCACGAGCACCAGCCACGACAATAATCCAAATCAATCATGACATCTCTTTTGTTCCTATTATTGGTTTATCCTTTTTTCTCCTCCTCAAATACAATATTTTAGATTTTCCTACTTTCGAACGAAAACATTCATTTACAGAACCACCAATCAATTATGATTACTATTAGAGTCGATAACTATCACCAATACATTTTGACAAATGCCTCCGGATAATTTTAAAAAAATTGTCGTAAAATAATTTAAAAAAAAAATAATTAAAAAATCTATTTAAAATTTAAATATACACTAAGTTAACTAATCTAAACTTTTTAAAATTATAATGAAATTTTAGAGTAAATTTAAAATTTAAAATATAAAAATAAATATTAAAAAATCAAAATAAAAAATTATTTCGATCATTTTCTTATAGATTTTTTTGTAGACAAAAACTTAAAAATGGTAAAAGAATTATCTTTAATTATTGAAAAGATATTACTAAAAATTTTGCTTACACTATAAACCGATTCTATAGGGCCAGCTGATATTCTAGATAATTTTGATTCTTAGGATACCTATAAATCTTAAAATGATCACCTACGCATAAGGGAATTAGTCATATATATATCTAAATTAGCAACCAGAAAAAAAAAGTGGAAAATCTTTAGCAAACAATAATACTGTATTTCTTAACCAAACAACGTAAAAAGAGAAGAATCTACTTTACGCTGATAGCTGAAATGAAAAAAAAATACAGCTAAAACCTTTTCTTTTGTTTTAAGGTTTTCAATAGTCACCTCTGCATATTTGTTGGTTTTTCACCTGAACCACCACCTCTGGACGGCAGTGACCGGAGTATTCAAGAAGGGAGCGTAACGTTGGATCATCGGATTCACCGTCCTCCCGATTCTGCTCCATGTGCTCTGGTGGTATCCTGCTGTGACTGGTGCTTGATACATCAGCTTCAATAGCTGCCCACCAAATAAACAAAACAAAACTCAAGCCTATATTCATGAGAAAACCTCTCAACATAAAAAAGACTAACAACCCTGGAAACTGCATTTTTCTATATCTGTGGAGAGAATGATGAAAAGGGTTTTGAACTAGACGATTTCTCATAACACAAAACAAACATCATTTTCACCATAAGTAGAAAAACACACTTCACATTACCAAGCTAATGGTCTTAGCCCATGTAACACTAAGTTTCAAATAGCATCAGCAAAGAAAAAAAGTATTTGATTAAAAATGGTGGTTCGTGCTAGCTATAATCATAAGTTCAGTTGATCAAGTTTCAACACTGAATTCCACTTGGAGGTGTTCAGCCAATAGAGAGAAATCATGACTCGAGCCAACAGTAAAGCAAGAAAATCATTTGAATAGACATACCTGCCAGTACATGAATGTCTGTATAATGTTGCGTTGCCATCTGCAGTAATAAAGTGATAGCTTTGATCAGATGAGTGAAAACGAGTAAATGCAGTTCGAACTAGAGCAGCCATAATGTTCAAATATGAACTCAATTTATTTCAAAGGGTTCGAAGGAATTTAGTGCCAATAAACTTAGCGTACGAGAGCAGAGAGATAATCAGAAGGAAGCCAATGGCTATCTCAGCCTGCGATGAGAGGATGTTAAGAGTCGTCGTGTTTGACTCCACCCACACACAAGGATCTTCCAAGTACTTTCTGATAACGATTACAAAACAGGACACATAGAAAGAGGTAAGCAGCAGTAAGAATACGCAAATGAAAAACGAGTACTACACTCAAACCTGTATATGGTGGAGCGAGCGAAGTTACGCCTCAAGAACTTGGCTACTTGCTCAAGTGCTCGACACAAGATAGGAATCAAAGCAACTGCGACAAATCGATAAGGAGCTAATCATTAGAATGTATATAGTTTGAAGAAAATCAGCAAAGAAAAACCTCAATCAAGTCTTACACTTGAGACAGAGATGTGAAGTGACAAATGTAAGGCAGTAGATGAAATAGATGAAATCCTTTGCTCCCACAATTGATTGAAAATAAACTTGCAGCCCTTGCATATTCCATGCACTTGGCCTCTACAGATAACAAAAATAGGTTTACAAAAGGAAATCGACACTGAATGGTTCCTAGAGAGTAGAAAAGGAGATCACATGGCTTACCCCGTAAAGAGAGTACAATGAATATAGAGAGGAGCACGCAGTTCCCATGAAAGATAGACGATAAGCCCTATTAGAGAGGTTCTTTGGTACGAGAGGTAAAACTGCCAGCACAGCTATTACGAAAACCTGCAAAGGATGAAATAGATTAAGAGACTAGATGCGAAAAAAGTAGTTAGCTAAAGTATGCCAGACGAATAGTTGAGTACAACAAGCACATCAAGACATGAGAACAAAAAGACAAAGACAATGCACCACACAACATTTCATAAATGTCCGAGTAAAGGATTCACCAGAAGAAAGTAACAGTAATCCCAACTCAGAGCCCTAATAAGAAGCAAAATCTACTATAAGAATCTAGTAAAAGTCTAGACTCGGGCTCAAATATTTCTACTTGCACCAAGAACAAGAAACTGCAAAAGGAAAACATAATATTACCCACGCATTGATAGAAAACTGAATAGTATGCTGATCCCAGCGCCCTGAACTTGGACTTGCACCTGCAGTAGCAGATGGCCCAGTGGTTCGAGGAACAGATCCTGATACACAGATGTAAGTCAGTATTTGGTAGTTAAAAGAAGAAAACTCATCTCATATAATTGCAAACATTGCAAGTTCATGACTAAATAAGAAACAAAACAAAAAAAAAGTCCACCCGAGTTCCGTGAACGAGCTTGTTCATTTGCATTGGAAGATGCAGGTGTAGCAGATGGTCTCGCAGATGAAGTCGACATAGGCTCCACAACAAGATCAGGATCCTACAAAAAAAAAGCCATGGCAGTTTAAGCACTCCAGATCCAGCAAACAATCGAAACCAATATTCAGCAGAAGGAACATCTAAACTTCAAATCGAGCAACTGCAACACACGTTAAACCTAAGATTCACAAAAACTCTAGCTCACACTAGTCAAACTCGAACTCAGAGTAGGAAGACTTGAAACGCAATTTCAAGAGTGTAAAAGAGGGAAGGTAGCACACGGACCACGTAGCGTTGGTAGAATTTGCGCTTGTAATGCTCGACGACCTCGGGCCGAGAAGCCATGTGAGGAGGGATGAGGATATTTGACCAGTAATCCACCCATCGAGCGTCGTTATCGTACTCGTAAGCTGCCGCCGCAATCTTCCTCAATCTCTGGGGATCATCGCCGCCTTCCGCCATCGATGCGATCGTTACAACTCTCTACTTCCGCCGGAGAGATCCGATCGACCTTTCTGGGTTTTATTTGATCCAGTACTCCTCTTGTAAGGGAATCCTCAAAAGCGACGACGTTTAGTCAATACATGTTTACATTTCGTTTAGGGAACGACGCCGTTTTAGCAGCATTATGTATATATATTCTATAGGCTATGTATTTGATTTGTTTATCTGAAAAAGGAAGGAATTAAACAAATCGACACACACAAAACGTACATCTCAACAAAATTCAGATACATTGATTTGCTCTCTAACCGGTTTGGTTTAGCTTAAAGTTTGATAACCTAACGGTCCTTGTGAACCGTCTTGATCTGGTCCGTTCCTCCCAGCCAAAGATGGCATCCATGGGAACAGCTTGCTGAGTTCATTTCCTAACGTCCTTGGCCTCACTTCCTTGTCATTGATCCCATACTTAGCCCTCTCTATGGCTTCCATTATATCTTCCCTTGCCACAGCTTCTCCGCCTGAAAACAATCAGCTCTTTTTACACACCCGAAGCAACAAGATTTTGCTATATTATATGAAACAAAAAGCTGACCTCTACGAGCAGCGAGCAATGCAGCTTCATTGACAATATTGGCGAGATCAGCACCTACTAATCCAGGAGTTAGAGAAGCAACCAGATCACATATGATAAACGCATCTTCTTCTAGAGGAACGTCTCTTAGATGTACTGCCAAGATTTTCCTACGGCCTTCTTGGTCCGGTTCTGCAACCACGACTTTTCTTGAGAATCTCCCTGGCCGACAAAGAGCAGGGTCTAATGCTTCTGGTCGGTTTGTTGCTGCGATTACAATGACTTTTATGTCTGATTCGAATCCATCCATCTCAGTAAGCAACTACAAAATGGAAGAAACATATCAGCAATGACAACTAGTTTATTAAAAGGTTGAAATTCTTTAACCTGGTTTAGGGTCTGGTCACGTTCATCATTGAAACTTCTACCTCGTTTTCCACCAACCGCATCAAGCTCATCGATGAATATAATGGAAGGTGAGTTTTTCCTGGCTGCATTGAAAAGATCTCTGATTCTCGCAGCACCTCTTCCAACAAACATTTCAACAAACTCACTAGCGGAAACAGAGAAGAACGGAACTCCAGCCTCTCCAGCTACAGCTCGAGCCAACAAGGTCTTACCAGTCCCTGGTGGACCGACTAAAAGCACACCTCTAGGTAATCTTGCTCCTAGCTTTTTGTAGTTTATACTTCCTTGAAGACATGAGACTATCTACAAATAAAAGACAACAGGAAACATCAAAGTTGGTTTAAATCAAGACAAGAAAACTAGCATTAATGTAAAATCTTCTTTGTACCTCGACGAGCTCGTCTTTAGCAGAATCAACGCCCTCAACATCATCAAATCCAACTGTGGGATTTTTAGACCGTCGTTTTTTGGCAGGGCTGTTGGTTGCTGAGAGTTGCCGGTAGAGAAGCCACATAAGAGGAGTTAAAGGAATCCATAGAGTGATGATTGTTATCAAAATAGTTCTCATTGACTTCAACGCAGATTGAGGAGCTGAACTATAAGTAATCCCTTTCTCCCTCATCAAACTAAGAAGAAACTTCTCATCATGATCTACTTTTCTCGTCACATACTTCCACACAGGAGCCAGAGCTCGAACCTTTCGAACGTCTTTCGTAACAGCTACTTCAGTCACGGGTTCTTCTAAAGTCTCAGACTTGTCAACATTCTCCTCATCAGTGTTGTAATAGATTCTACGAGAACCTTCTTCGAGCAAAACCTTGGAAACAGAACCGCCTCGAAGATTCGTTACGAAGTCTGAGTAAGGAACAATGGATGGAGATGGAACAGCGGTTAATCTCAAGAAGAAATAACAGAGTCCAAAGATAACAGCCACACCAGTAGATAAGATCACTCTTTTGATATTCTTTCTCAAAAACAATCTGAAATCTTCCAATGACGCTCTGAGATCGAATCTCCCAAGTCTCATGCTCAGTAAGCGTAGTCTTGGTCGAAGCCTAAGAGAAAACCTTCTTCTTCTCGTTCCTTTGTTTGTACTATTTTCACCATAATCACCATTCACTAGTCTCTTAATCTCGCTATTACAAGAAAACCCACCAAGTCTTTTGCAACTAAACGATTGATTCTTGGTTCGAGCGACACAGACATTAAGCTGACTAATCCTCGAGTACACTGTTCTACTAAATCTCTCCGGAGGATTAGCTCCTTTGAGATGAAACCGATTACTACAGAGAACATTGAAAGTAGTAGCCATGGATTCCTCTTTCCTGGAAACTGAATCATGCGTTGTTCATCATAATTGGGCGAAACACGAAACAAAACCCAAAATCTTAGGAAAACCCACCAAGAGCAAAGAGTAGACCAAATGCGTGATGATCGTGACAAGATTGAATTGGAAAAGTTATCGTCTTGAAGCTGGCGGCTGTTTCAATTGAAAGGATAAGAGCTCGCAAAAGCTCCAAACAATTTTTGACGGAAAAAGAAATTTAGAGTTTGTGACCACTGAAAAAAAAAAATGCTGACTCGAGTGAGAGTATATCATCAGTTATCATGAATGGACTATCGAATAGAAAAGTAAGACAAAATAGCCCATTGGATATGAATGGGCTAATCTGGGGACATGGATAGTTTTATTTTACTGAACAATGGACCCATTGATTTTGTTAAGTCTGTTTGGTAGATATCTGAGCTTGCGTGAAGTTATTGATTGAACTTTGAAGTGGATTACGAGAAGACCTAAGGAAACCGGTTTGGCTAATAACATGTACCTACTAGGATAAGACCTGCGCCTTGCGCAGGGTGAATATATGTAATTAAAATATAAAATTTTAGTATTGACAAATTTAAAATTTACATATGATTGTTTTTGTATGTATTTGAAATTTAAGAATTTTGAAATTTTCATATAATTATCTATACGTAGAATCAGAAACAATTTTAATTAGAAATGTAGATCAAATCTTAGAATTTAATGGATCTGTTTTCATATATCTTTTCACTTTTCAGTGTTCGAGTGATGGAAAATAAATGGCGTATTACTGCGCTTGATTGGTAGAACCCAATCAATCTTATATATTGTATATGATATATAATTAAATTTAAATGATATAAACATAGTAATATAACACACTTTTAATATGGATATTAATTAAATGAGGTTTCTACTCATATGATTTTATGATTATTTACATATTTGTGTAACAAAACTTTACACCAACGATTTTTTTAATGTGAGATGTTTAGTAGTTTCAATATTTTATAATCATTTAAAAAAAACAATGACATATTTCAAAATTAAAATATTAACTTTTCAATATATGTTCAAAGCAAATATCAAAATATAAGTATGTATTTTCATACGATGTATAGTTTAATTAAAATGATGTTAAATATATATAAACTAAAATTATTTCTTCATATCGTCTTCTAATCATTATATTTTAGTATAGAAAAAAAATATTAAAACCTTGATCTTAAAAGTTTATGTGGGACTTTTAACAGTTTTAGTAATTTATACTCATTTTGAAAATTTCGAAATACAACATACACAAAAAAAAATCTAGATTTATATTTTATGATTAATGTAATTGTGTAATTTATTTTAATAATAAAGAAATAAACAAAATGAAAAAAGTATACAGATTGTTATCAAATCTTTATTGTTTAAAATCAGTAATTGTCATATATATATTTTGATCATATTAGGTAATTCCGTAGGTTTTATTTAAGGAAAGCATGTGAAACAATAAATATTTAATATATACGACCAACTATAGCCTACGAAATATTATATTGCTAGAGAATATTATTTTTAAACTATACATTATATCACATACTCTAGAATCCTTGGAATTTGAAAATAGAAGTCAAAGAGCTATGCCACGTAGGATTGGGGTTATTTTTAATTCTTACAAACTTAAATTACAACTTTTTAAATGATTCTCAAATAATATATAGGGGATACGCAGGGATTTGAGTTCTTTACTCATCTCTTATCTTTTTTCTTCTTGGAATTTATTCTTTTTCTATCATATTGGTCAAGTTAGATGTAAATTTCTTACCAGAGACGCTCTGATTCGTTTTAAGCTTCTTGGTTAAGCAGGTATATGATCTTTTGACCCAAAGAAAAGAAAGAGAAAAAGAAATAAAGGTACATGTTCCATCCAGCTTTTAGATAGTGACCTTGCCTTTGTAGAAAGAGATCTCATTATTAAATTAGAAAGGTAAATCATTATAGAAATTTTTAATTGTGTTTGACTTGAGTAATCGCGCAATTATGTTAATTGGGTTTACTTTTTGAGTAAAGTAATTGCATGAATGTTAATTAGATTTACTTTTTACAAAACGTATTTATGTCGTTTTTGTTGACAAATGGGCTCATGAGTCATGAGGTCACGGGAGGGGTATTTTGTCATTTAGCGGTGCAGGTGAGAGAGAGACACGAGGCCTCTGAGAGAAAAGAAATTGATACTCTCGGCCCAAGTTACGTGACAGACAGCTCACCTCGAGTTATCCGCCCAAACGATACACGTATCTTCTTTACTCGGCCGAAAGATAATTGTCCAAAATATAGTGCATGTTCAAAAATAATGTTAATGAATTATATATTTTTCCTAGGAAAAAATAATTTAAAAAACAAATAAGTATTCACGCACCCACCGTTTCCACATAATTTTTAAAAAGTGTAGAAGTAATTTTAGTAAATCGTTTGAAAATAAAATAAAAATGAACGGTTGAGGAGGAGAGCTTTGTAACGCGAAAACGTTTCTTATTAAGGTTGAAGGGTAAACACGTAAAATACCGTGGCGCATAAGTCTTCTAGGACAGGCTTATATAATGGACTCTTTCTACGTTTGTTTTCTCTTCAGAAACGCTTCTTCATTACATCATCATTACCAAATCTTTTATAAGCGTTTCTCGTGTTTTTTTTTTGTCTTTTCAAAATCATCTCAAGAGTTTTTATCGTTCAAAGTCTTTCGGTTTCCTGAATCATCTTGATCTTGTGAGCTTATGTTCTCTTTTGCTTTATAGATCTATCTATCTTCTTCTCTTCAATTTCTCTTTCTTAGATCTGATCATTCCTTTTGATGAAATTGCATTCTTAACGAAGAATTCTTTATTGTTTTGACTTTCAGGTTTGATATCTGGAAAGGAGGGATATTGTAATTCGTGTTCTTCATCTAAATTCATAAAATATATGTAAGTATCTCTAACGTCTGATCTACGTTTTTGATTGATATGCACATGTTGTCTTAGTTTTTTTTTTGAATGAGATTGATATTGATATTCGTTATGTCATGATATGATTAGCCGTAATCTTAGAGGTTCATCATAGTTGAAGATCTAATGGAACATTTTTCAATCGTGTTCCATCTGAGTAACCGATATGCTTAATGTATCATGAAATAACGTTTTATTCGAGATCTGTAATAAGAATTTTCAACTTTGAACATTGAATCTATGTTGCTCATTCTGACTAAGTATGGTTTTGTTCCTTGTAATAACAGAAAGCGTGAATGAGATTGTGATGGAATCGAAAGGTGGTAAAAAGAAGTCCAGCAGTAGTAGTAGTTCCTTGTTTTACGAAGCTCCCCTCGGTTACAGCATTGAAGACGTTCGTCCCAACGGTGGCATCAAGAAATTCAAATCTTCTGTCTACTCCAACGTAACCTTCTTACCATCCTTTTTATTACTCTCTCCCATCATGACAGTATCAAGTTTCTTAACAATGTTTTTTTACATCCATTGCAGTGCGCTAAGAGGCCATCCTGAGTTGTAGCGTGCACCGAGTCTCCTAATATAGTTATCGCTTTCTTTACTTTCCAGTTTATAATTTACTTCCTTCTAAGCTCTGTTTCTGCTTGGTTCCCCTATCCAATCGTTCTCTCCTCCTCCTACAACAAGGCGACATGGCCTTATCTGCAATCGGTTTCGAAGGCTACGAGAAGCGGCTCGAGGTCTCTTTCTTTGAGCCAAGCTTCTTCCAAGACTCCAAGGGTTTGGGTCTCCGTGCTCTGACCAGGTCCCAGTTGGACCAAATACTCACTCCTGCTGCTTGCGAGATCGTTTCTTCTCTCTCCAACGATCTCTTGGACTCTTACGTCCTCTCTGAGTCCAGCTTCTTTGTCTACCCTTACAAAGTCATCATCAAGACTTGTGGTACCACCAAGCTCCTCCTCTCTATCCCACCGCTTCTTAAGCTGGCTGGTGAGCTCTCTCTGAGTGTCAAGTCTGTCAAGTACACTCGTGGCTCCTTCCTCTGCCCTGGCGGCCAGCCTTTTCCTCACCGAAGCTTCTCTGAAGAAGTCTCTGTTCTTGATGGTCACTTTTCTAAGCTTGGTTTGAACAGTGTAGCCTACTTGATGGGAAATGATGATGAGACTAAGAAATGGCATGTCTATGCTGCCTCTGCCCGGTCCTCCAGCAACAACAATGTCTACACGCTGGAGATGTGCATGACTGGTCTAGACAGGGAGAAAGCCTCAGTCTTCTACAAGAATGAAAGTGGCGAGAGTGGATCAATGACTGACAACTCAGGAATCAGAAAGATCCTTCCCAAGTCCCAAATCTGCGACTTTGAATTCGAGCCCTGTGGCTACTCTATGAACTCCATCGAAGGAGATGCTATCTCCACTATCCATGTGACCCCTGAGGATGGGTTCAGCTATGCTAGCTTCGAAGCTGTGGGTTATGACTTCAACACTATGGACCTGAGCCAGCTGGTGACAAGGGTTCTGTCTTGCTTCGAGCCAAAGCAATTCTCTGTAGCAGTGCACTCGAGCGTTGGAGTGAACGCTTACAAGCCGGAGATCAGTGTAGACTTGGAAGATTATGGATGCAGAGAGAGGACATTTGAGTCTTTGGGAGAAGAGAGTGGAACAGTGATGTATCAGACGTTTGAGAAGCTAGGCAAGTACTGTGGGTCGCCTAGATCTACATTGAAGTGTGAGTGGAGCAGCAACAATAGTAGCTGCAGCAGCGAGGACGAGAAGGACGAGGGAATCTAGCAGAACTTTATCTAAAACTACTTTTGAGCTTTTCTCTTTTTGCTTTTTAGTAATGAATAATGTCTTGAGAAGTTGAGGTTACTCTCCTTGTCGAGCAAGTGTGTTCTGTTCAGTGTGCTTTGTATGAATTTGGTTTTATAATATATGGGAGACTATTATGTTCTTATGGCGTTTTACATGTTTTTTGTGACTCTTTGCCTCTTTAAATTATGATACAATTCAAAACTTATAATACATTTCAACTTTGTGTTTTCTTATGTTCTAGTTAAGTTATTGTGTGAATCTATGTTAAAATATGATTAACTTGTGATGTTTTGGTGGAATCAGTCTTTCTTATCTTTCACCAAAGTGAAAAAGACTAGTGGTAGACTCATTTAGATTAGTAGTTTAATGGCTTAGTCTTATATGATCTAAGCACATTTGCTAGTTGCTACAATAGAAGATGAAGTATGTTATTACATATTATTACAAACATGCCACTCTTGACATAACTTCACTAACACAACGTTCTCTATTTTACAATCCAACTTCTCTCCCGTAGATCCAGCTGAAGGAAACAGAAGGCCTCGGCCCAAGTTTCACTCTATCGTTAGCCCTTTCCTCTAACCTCCTGATCCTCTGCGGCAAGCTACACAGATACTCCTGTGCTCTCCTTCCTTCCCCGGACAAACCCACTCCTAACGTCTCCACCTTCCATCGCCGCAGCAAAAACTCCAATATCCCGGCGTAATCCATCGCCGTATAAACTCCGATTCGTTGCGCCACCGCACTGAAATGATCGAACAGATTGTCGTCGCGACCATCGTGCATCAGATGAGCCGGCATCGTGATTCGCTTCCTCATCATACTCGCTAGAGACTGTACGGTCCCATCAGGATCTATCTCGAACAGCTTCTCCACGATCCGTGTGTAGGCTGTCTCGTGCCTCTTCTCGTCCGCCGCGATTGTGCCGCAGATTTTGGCCAGAGTGGTGTCTCCGTAGGTGGTGGCTAGCTTCGCCGTGTTGCCGTGGGAGATGAAAGTTGCTCTCTCTTGGAAAGAAGTGTAAATGAAGCCATTGTAAGGATTGTTTTCAAATTTGGAGTCCTGAAAAACAATTATTTAATTATCAATATTGACCTCAACAAAGTATATAAATTTCATATTTCACCCAAAACTTTATGATATTGCACAATTCGACTATACCCTAAACCCAACTTAAACCGTGTGGAAATAAACCTGTTCTCTAATAATCCGTAACTTAAACCGTGTGGAAATAAACCTGTTCTCTAATGCTGTAGCAACACGGATCTAAACCGAAATTAAAACCTGGTTAGAAAAAAAAAACGCATGCATCTAGATATAGTATAAGATTAAAACGTACCATGCCAGATCCGATCAGATACTGAATAGTTCTTTCAACATGTTGCATATCGACACGACCAGATAGATAGAGATACTTATTCAACAAATCACCGTGTCGGTTTTCCTCTGCCGTCCACGCTCTAACCCAAACCGCCCACGGCGTTAAACTTCCGCCGGTCTCATCCTTGACACCGTCGAGTGTATTCAAAGTCGTTTGATAAGTTGGCAATGCCTCTTCGGTGATCATATCTCCGACAAGAACTACAAAGTAGTCGTCGGGAAC
This sequence comes from Moricandia moricandioides, assembly GCA_905132885.1. Classification (NCBI taxonomy): domain Eukaryota; kingdom Viridiplantae; phylum Streptophyta; class Magnoliopsida; order Brassicales; family Brassicaceae; genus Moricandia; species Moricandia moricandioides. The sequence goes on along the minus strand of CAJHQQ010001018.1, from coordinate 64,831 downwards.
CTCTCTTGTTCGATCTCTTAGCTCTTTCACTTGCTCGTAGAATCGATCTTCGTCATTGGTTTGAGGCAAAAGGTCTTGTGGTTGCCATGATGTTTCGACGGGTTTGAGGTATGATAGTAAGTTTTCTTGTGCCCAATTCTCCATTGATTTGAAGATCTCAAGCTTCTCTTGTGTTATCGTGTGTGTTATTTGGTTTGGTACTTCTTTGATGGGTCGAAACGTCTTCTTGTGTGTTTGCTCACTTGTTTTTCTATAACATTTTAACCGTTACAACATTGTTATATATATTTTGATCAGGTCTTGTGTCCTATTCATTACAACTCATATATTTGTTTGCAAGCATTTAATATCCAATCAGTGAAAAAATACAATGCCGACTTACCAAACTGCATGCATGCGATTTCTCGGTAGACAATGACTTCACCAAACTACATGCATGCGATTTCTCGCTCAGATTAATAATACATGTAAAGAGGGTTTATTGAACAGCTTATTTTGAGGTAATTTTAAAAATTGTTAACTTTATATAGGTTTCAAATGTTACATGAATTGTCCAAAATTTTGTACGAGCTAACCAAATTACACAATATATAAATATAATTCACTGAATTGCTTAGCATCTTTCATCCCATTTTTTTTTTAAATGAGTCAAACATATACCACGAGATTAATCATTAAGTAAAGAAGATTAAATATTGAAGATCTGGAAACAAAAACTTACCTAGGGCTTGTGGCAACGCAAGAAACTTGAAGACGGCGAGGGAAACTAGATCTCAAGACAAGAGTCGGCGAAGAAGATACCACCACCACCGGATATTGACTCATTGCCGCCGTCATCGTCGAGTTCAAGGGCAAAGTCATCGTCATATATCTCTCTCTCTCTAGATCTCTCTTCTTTTTTCTTTCCCCTGTGCATGTGTGTTTAGGAGGAGAGGAGACTGTCTTATAAATAAATATTGAGTTGACAAAAGATGGAGTGTTAAACATGGCATCCTAGTTAATCATAATAGTAAGTATTATTATCCAATAATAATGACAATTATGTCACTAATTATTTGCTTAATAATATACAACAATGTGACATAGTGCCACGAGTCTTTTTTAACTAGAAATATTATGAATATCATGAATGCAATTAATTAATAGTAACCGACAATTTCTATTGTTGGTAATCGGAATTCCAATAAGCAGTTTATCAGCATAATATTGCCGCTGTAAATTATGTAATCCCTCCTCCGTGTCATTATATTCCATGTTATAAAAAAAATTATTTTATAAATTATGTTTTTTATGAAAATATTATAAATTTTTAAAAATTAATTAATTTTATTAAATTATTATTGATCAAAAATTATTAAAAATTAAAAATTACATAAATCAATACATTTATTATATTGATTTAATGAGTTTTCTTAATATGTATGAAAACTTTAAAATATTTATTTTTATGAAACAGAAATGGACATTAATGCTTAAGTTAAGGTCTCTAGATTAATGTTTCGAATAGAGCATTTACTGTTGAATCGATGACTATGAAAGCAAATGTAATTTTCTACTATAAGACACTAGAAAAAAATTGTGATGCAAAGATAAAAACAAATCTGAAACGTAAGATATCATTTATTTCCGTTTGCATTCACGCGTTTAAATGTTTCATTTGGTATTATTTTTTACAATCAATTATATAGTCAATCGTAATTATAAAATAATTGGTCATACATAAATACGTATAACATGTACTATTTAAATGCAAGTACAATAGTTTATTGTTACAACAGAGAAAAACATCACATGGATTGTGATTGGGTTTAGATACTCTTAATTAACCTGATCGTTTCTGGCAGAAATAGAGTTTTGTAACGCATGCATGCCGTTTACAAACAAACAGATCGACTTGATACAGAAAGTTGGCTTATTCATGTTTACTTGCCACGACAAGTTGAATATATATATAAAACTCTGAAAATTAAACGTTACAAAACGTGCATGATTTTTTCTCAAAAGAAAATAACATTTGCAGTATGTAATTAGAGATTATTTAATACGCATTCGAATAAACTTTTTCTATAGGAAAGTTGTTTACATAAATAACTAGTTGTTTTGAATATGAGTTTTGAACATTGACTAAGACCGCTTCAGTCAAACTATAGCGGCTTAATTTTTTTTTCTGTCAACTGGTATATTGTATATATATAAAAGCAAATTTATCAAATAAACTTTTTAATTTTTTTGCAAATCTATCAAATAAACTTTTAAAAACTTTATCACAAAAATAACTCCAAAAAAAATGATCAATATTTTTTTTTCATTTCAGAATTTTTAATATTTTTTAGAAAAAATTTTCAATCTCATAATTTTAAACACTAAGTATATATTAATTAACTCATTTATATGATTTACTAAAGTTTATTTTAATTTTTTTTCGTTAAAATCTATTTTGGTGATCTTATAGTACACCGGCTTAGTATATGACTACACCGGCTTAGTATATGGTTGGATCAATCCCAACTAAACAAGTTAAAATCTAATAAACTTTATCTAAAAAACCGGGTCTAACCAGTTAAACCAAACCAAGTCAAACCAAACAAAGAGTCTAACACCAAACCAGCTTCAGGAGTTCTTCATATCTCAGCCTCAAGGCACTCTACCAGCTTCAACATCTTCTTCTCTCCTCATACTCGGATTATCCACCAAATGTAAACCCATAAACCCGCCGTCTTCCTCTTCACCGTTACCTCCCTGAGCCGTTCCATTCTCTGCTGCTTGCGCTTGTGCTCGTGCCGCCTCCAACACTTGGAAGTAAGCATATGGCCCCCAAGCTTCAAAAAGTATCAAAAACTTTACCATAAATTCAAAGTCCTGTAAATGTAAATTCAAGATTCTTTTTGTTTACCTTCGGTGTGATATGGTGGTGGAAAGAATTGAAGATAACAGAACGTAGAGACCACGAGACCTGTAGAAGAATAGTATAAGTTTGTTTAATGTTTAAAGGGGAAACAAGTATTGACCCTTCTGAGTAGAGAGTTAAACTACGCAAACCTAGCAAGCCTCCTGCAAACACGTCTTGCCAGTGATGCCAATAGTCATCTACACGAGAAATACCGACAAGAGCTGCAACTAGCAAAGGAAGTATGACAATGCATAGCTTTGCAACGTGCCCTTTACCGTCAAATGCTTGAATCTTCCCTGATAAGTAGAGCGACAAGAATCCCAGACCCGCAAAAGACCCTTCAAAAGACAACACATACCTACTAATCTAACTCTTTTCGAGTAAAATGCTCAAGAACAAAAAAGAAAGTAGGGTTGGTTGGTCTTACAAGAGGTGTGTCCGCTTGGGAAGCTTTTGTGCCCTTCCCTTATAACACTTTTATCACCATGGCATATCACATCTCCAAGGCTATCGTAAACCTGAGAAGTAGAATAAATATTCAAGAGACAGAACAGGAATAGTAAGAAACTCATGGTGGGACATTTACAGCTTTGCCATCGGGAAAACAACGCCAGAAGAAGTCAGGGCGTGGTCGACCAACTGCATTCTTTATTGAATCAGTAAGTACTGCAGTCACCAGAACAGAGTATAACAGACCTGCATCATCGGAAAGAAAGGCCATTTTTATTATATATGAAAGAAGACGTGTTGAAGAATACATTAAGTTCTTTTTTTTTTAAAGTTCTGACCTAGCACTGCATGATGAAGATCGTATACATCTCTTCTACGGAAGTAGATAGCGATGAAGATTACCAAGGGCAACAACATCGCATAGACCTGTCAAAGAATGGTTTTTCTATTAGTGAAAAATGACTGCAGACAAATGTCGGAACTTGAGTTCATGGAAGCTTACCGGGACAGACCAAATTGGTATGGTGTTACTCTTTAGAGGGTAGCTTAGATCAGTCATCATATCTTTGCTGACAAAGCGATAAAACGGGTGGATAATGAGGAGTACGCACTCGAGAATAACAAGCAATGCGAGTATGATCCAGTCATGCATGTGAGTCCTTGCAAGTGTCATTCCATGGGACCTCACAGTGTGAGCGCCTAGTTGTGCCTCTCTCATCTTGTGCTGCTTGGATACAATAAAATATGTCATTAATCAAATAATCTTCCCTTTTCTCTTTACATTTTGAAGCGGTCATAGAGATGGAGAAACAAACAATCTAAGCAAGGAAGGCACGTGCACTGTGTGAAAATAGCAACATAGACTCAATAAAAAATCTACTTATAGAATAAAATCTAGCGGTCTACCACAAGTGAGCTGCGTAAAGAAGTGTTGTCCATTCATCAACAAGGACGTTCTGACACGGACTAGATCAAAAGTTAGTTGGTGAAAAGAACAAATACAATTAGAGGTACCTCTTTACTATAAGGTTCTATGAGTGGAATGTCAGATGGTGAGACCCAATTATCAGCAGTTCCTGAAATCTCAGGTCCCCGGTTTGTGACAGCCTATGATCATCCCAAGAATTATAATATAAACTCTTCCGAGTAAAAAGTTTTGCAGGGAAAGGCAACGAGAACCACCCCAAATATTAAAACAAGAAACATTCCTAAACTTTCCTGAGCATATGCACTTAACTCAAATGAAACAAAAATAACGACTTGCTAATGCTTATAGAAAAGGAATTGGTTGGAGAGTCAGTTTAAATTGTTAATTGGTCTGCTACACACATGCAGTTAGGAGATGTACTCAAAGTGATGATTATCTTGAATCTACCAAACTCATCACTTAACTAGCATGTCAGTCATTGCCATAACTAAGAATCTGAAAAAAAAAAAATTCTTCTACGTTAACCACTTACTACAATAACCATTTCCATGTTCAAGCTGGAAACTAATAAAATTACAAGAAATCCACCAAATGATATTAATCATCTACAAAGAACTCTAAAAACAGAACCACAAGGAAAAGATGAGAGAAGAATCATTTATAAATTGAGGCCAAAACAAAACGATGATTAAGTAGATAGTCATCACCAAAAACGAATCTGGAACCAAGAGTCACTGACTTGATACTATTGAAAACTAGAAAGTTTATAATTGAGACTCTTGCAAACCTAACAATCAGTTCACCTAAAGGCTAACTTCACCTTAAACACACAGTGAAAACACATAACATTTGAAGGAAGGCATCAATATGAAGTGAGATACTCTAGCAGAGAGACCCACAAATTTTAAAAAAATTCCCAAAAATCATTGGCAAGAAACAACAAACCTGAAAAAGCCCCCCAAAATTCAGAAAACGAGGAAAAGGCATCGTAGGAGTTAAAAGCCACAGAAAGTAGTTAGCTGAAGAAGAGGAACAACAATAAAGAGAAGATCTAGCTTGCGAAAAAAGTAGACAAGAGAGGAAGAAGACAGAAACTGACAATAATTGAAGGAACGATACACAGTGGGGACAAACTAATCTACACAAGTGGTAGCACTGTCAAATATAAATACTTTTGTATGTCTACACTTAAACAAATGTGAAAGGAACGACCTTTATTCCCCCCATGGATATGCAAAAGAATGTTTTTTTTTATATATTTTAATTGAAACTAGAGATCGAGAATTACCAGACTCTGTTCGTCGTGTGTAAAAAAAAAGCAGAGAAGGAGGAGTTTTTTACCTGACGCTGATCGACCGGTTGTTTTGATGCTGATGACAAAGAAAACGTGGGTTAGTGAAAAAGGTGTATTCCCTAACTAAAGTTCCATGGCTGATGAAACAGCACGCGTTTTGATGCATTGATAATGAATGAATACAATGTATTATACTGTTTGGGTTCCATTTATGTCAATTTTAGTAGGCCTATAATTTTCTTAACTTTGTTATGTTTTTTAAAATTTTTATTTGTTTTCTTTTTTGGTGCTTTTGAATTTCAGAAAGATCTTTCTTATATCTTCAGCAACCTCTCAACTACCTTACAAGTGTATAGAATGTAAACTAGACAGCAAAGTTGCAGTTCATGTCTCTAAACAAAATAACTGGAACCGTCAACGGTTTGACAGAGACACTCACATGCAGGAAGACGAATAAGAATAATAAAGGTTGAAACTTTGAACAAGCAAAGCACAAACGACAAAAACAAATGGGCATTCTCACTCTGCTTTGTTGTCATCTTCTTGTAAGAGAGGGTCCCTAAGAGAGCCAAACATCCAATCCATCCATATGGTGTAATGACCATAGTTATGCTTGTAAGTGGTGTGGTGTATGGTATGGTACCCTGCACCCATCACAGGCCAAATGTTACCGTGGATGCAGTCATGGATGTTTGCTGTCCATATCGCTTCCATGAACAAGAGACCTATATGAGTTGTGAAATGAATTGGCACTATGAACAGAGCTATCACATGCGGTACTGCCTGAAGTATCCCGTCTAGTGGGTGAAACGCAAGCCCTGAAAAACCAAAAAAACGTAAGGAAGTTGGAAGCCATTAAAATGCCACAGTCTTGGACAAACCAAGATCTAAACTCTGGCAAATGCATAGGTCTCTTTGACATATATGAAACTTCCATAATCTCTAGCTCTTTCTGGCTACTTTATAGAGTGGATGCTACCAATCTTTTACATGGCTAGAGTATAAGAAACTGAATGTACTTGCCGGCAAAAGGAGAAAGTGTATTCTGCTTGTTGTAGATATGATGTGTGGCATGGAGATACTTATAGAGGGGCTTAATGTCATGAAGCTCTCTGTGCATCCAATAAATACCAAACTCTACTAAAACAAGGTAGACAGCGATGGAAACAAAGTAGAGGATCCAGCTGACTTCTCCTATTCTTGAGTAACATTTTGTCCAACCACTTTCAATCATGTACTCGGAGACAGTTGGTAGAAGAGTGTACCAAGGCATCGCCTTCATTGCTACATATATTTGCAAAAGCATTGCCTTTCTTGTAGGAATTGCATCTGATGACAAAGTGAATTAAAAATAAAAGGTTTCAAACTAAAAACAAAGCACTATACTTCTACAAGTTTTCTACCGAAACTCTGCTATATCCTTCTCCAGGAAAAACTTCATAGAACAAGGAGAACACGTATTCCTAATATCAAATGAAATCAAGCTTCAGAGTAAACAATCACTGCAACTACCAGTGTATTTGGAGGTTGTATTGTAACCAAGCAAACATATATAACGCAAGCACAAAGCTCCATCATAAACCTCATCAAGAGACATCATCAGAATTAAAGAAGTATGGTACACATAGTTCATCAGTTTCAAGGTGATTATGACAACTGAGTTCTAATTTCATCCAGATATTCAGACAAAGACAAACTAAAACATTAGCTATTGAGGTTGTTTTCATGACTAAAATTTGGAACTACAAACCAAACCCATGTAAAGTCATAATCGTATTTATTATGACATTCATCATTCAGATGCTAGAGTCCAACTAAAAGTACAGTGATAAACAACAAAAAAAAACTTTCCTTTTTTTCTGAAAAATTGACAAAAACCAATCAGACGAAGGCAACCCACTAAACTTGAAGATCGAGATCACAACAGGAAACTAATTCACCTCTGGGGAGATAAACGTTAAGTTTGAGGTAATAGATGTAGAAGCACCAGAGAAAGCCTGAGATGAAGTAGAGCAAGGTTCCGGCGAGGTAGTTCCGGAGCCATGTCTGTAAAAAATGGGGTGACCAGTCCCACAGATTCGAAGGCAAAAGGTGGCTCAAAACAATGCGATTGTAAAACGAGGTTTCGTCCACAAACTGCATCAGATACTCACTGTCCACCGCCATTTTAACCCACCTTCCGATAAACTGACGATCCACGCCGATGTTCGGTGCCGGAAAACAGAGAGAATATTCGCCGGAGTGGTGTTTTTCTTGTCCTGAAGTGGAACAGGTCAACTGAACTAATGCATGCCCAAACATTTCACACTCAGTTGCGTTGTAATGTATTGGCCCACTTTGATTTTATCGAAATATTTTATTATTTTTTATAAATTGAACCTTCGACTTGTGGATAGAGTCCCTAAACCCATATCGTCCCCGGACGTCCGGTCCGAACGAATTAAAAGGTTAAGACCCATTATACTCAAATGGGCTAATAATTAATAGTCTAAATTATAAAGCATAAATCGTCTCATTGTAGATAGAGTCCCTAAACCCACATCGTGCCCGGACGTGCGGTCCGAACAAATTAAAAGGTCTAAGATCCATTATAGCCTAATGGGCTAATAATTAATGGTCTAAATTATGAAGCCCAAATCGTCTCAGTGCAACCAAAAAGAATTGTGTTGTGACACACGATCGATTAATAAACACTACAATTTTTAACCAAAGCTCCAAGCAAAGAATATACGATTTGAAGATAATACATTTATATTAGCTAGTTGTCATAAGGAGATTGGAATTGATGTGATTTTTTTTTTTGCTGGTGAATGTCTTCTTTACAACATATATAATACTATTGGGTAAAAATGAAGATTAACTGGCTTAAATAGAAGCTTTGTAATAAATGAAAGATAGATAACGAATCGGCTAGATTTTTTTACCCCGTTGATGATTATATTTTGTCTGTTTTATTGATATATAAAGAGAGAATTTGGAATTATCGTTAAAAATGAGAACGTTTTTAATTTATTTTGGTAATAATTTGTCGGTTTATTGCATGACTTACAAAAACGTGAGAGTGAGTTATCGTGCAGTCCACGTGGACAGCTAGCAACCGGCCCACAAACCACGGACGACGTTCAATCCGTCGGCAAAACACGTGATTTCTTTAAACATCTGTCACTTTCCCACCTTCTCAAGTTAAACATCTCACCCCCACATTTCTATTTAATTCTCCTTTTGGACCCCATAATTTTAAATTTGCAATCATACCTTCCTCTGTTTATAAATTTTTAAAAATCCACGATTTGAGAACGCGCAAAGAAAAAAACCTTGAGTCTTCTTCCATGAACATGGGCGCTTAGCTTAATACTTGAGAATCAAACTATCTTCGAGAGACTTATTCCGATTCGCAAATGGAGATTGCTACTGTGTTTAAGGCAAATGGCGGTTGTGAAGCGGATCGACGACGGCTTCGCCGATTGAGATGCTCCGTCAAGGATTACGCTTGGGGCAAAATCGGGTCGGATTCACTCGTTTACAGAGTCTACGGGGCGAATTCCGATGACCAGATCGATTCGACCCGACCGTACGCGGAGCTTTGGATGGGTACTCACGAGTCAGGTCCGAGTTACTTGGAGAACGCTGATGGCTCCAATGGCGTGACCCTTAGATCGTGGATTTCTGAAAACCCTGAATCTCTCGGAGATAGGGTTTTGGAGAAATGGGGTTGCGATCTCCCGTTTCTGTTCAAGGTACATTGTTTGAAATTTCCACAAAGATCTCTGCTTTATTACGATTTTGCGGAGTTGATTCTCTTACTGTTGTTATGAGTTGAAGAAATGTGAGTTTGAAGATTGTGGAATGTGATAGGTGTTGTCGGTGGGAAGGGCCTTGTCGATTCAGTCCCATCCAGATAAGATTTTGGCAAAGAAATTGCATAAAGCTCATCCCAATCTTTATAAAGACGACAATCACAAACCTGAGATGGCATTGGCCTATACTCAATTCGAGGCTCTTTGTGGGTTTATACCTCTACAGGTATCGTTGTTATGTTAATCAGTTATCAGTGTTGGTAGCGTTTTTAAAGTTTTGTTTTTAATGTAAGAGATGAACCTTTGCAATGTCCCACTTAGTTTCCCACTTGAGACAAGTATATCACATGTTGTTTGGTTCTGTGCTTCTGATATTCATGACAAGAATCGTTTACATTAGTTATGGTTCTGTAGCGTCTCCTCCTCTACCGCTCTAAGTAGGAGCTTAGAGTGTCATTTGGTTTGTTCATGATTTGTATGGCACTTTCCTCTTTTTGTTTGGATATATATATCTCAAAACACGATAACGTTGCCATGGTTTTGGAGCCAAAATTGATTTTGGATAGAATCTATGTTATTCTGTTTCCAAAGCTACAAGCTTAATAGCTTATTTTGAACTGAAGGATTTAAGTTTGCTCCTTGTGAAAATATTGCAGGAGCTTAAGAGCGTCATTCGTGCTATTCCAGAGATTGAAGAACTTGTTGGGAGTAAAGAAGCAAACCAAGTCTTATGCATCAGTGAACATGATGATGAGAAAGTTAAATCTGCTGTCCGAACTATCTTCACCTTGCTAATGTCTGCAGGTCCCGACACAACAAAGCAAATCGTATCCAAACTAAAACACCGTCTGCATATGGAGAGTCAGGTCAACCATCTAACTTTCTCGTTTCCGTCTATTTGTTCAAATTATTTGCCTTTTTTTTATTGATTTCGCCTCTTACAAATTGTTTTGTGAAGTAACACGGTCTAAATCCTTCCCGTGCGATTAATGCAGGAACGCCATCTGACAGACAAGGAACGGCTAGTTTTGAAGCTAGAGAAGCAATATCCAAATGATGTTGGGGTCATATCTGCATTCTTCTTCAACTATGTGAAGCTCAAACCTGGTGAAGCCTTGTATCTTGGTGCAAACGAGCCACATGCATACTTATTCGGTGAGTGCATTGAGGTCATGGCGACTTCAGACAACGTAGTACGAGCTGGCCTCACTTCCAAGCCTCTGGATATTCAAACACTTTGTTCCATGCTCTCTTATAAACTGGTAAAACTCTTATACTCAAGGCACACTTCAAGACTTAAAAATGTTTGCAGCGGTGTTACTGAGTTCTCATTTCTGAGTTGTAGGGCTTTCCTGAAATCCTAAAGGGATCAAGGATTCGACCATACATCACAAGATATCTCCCACCTTTCGAGGAGTTTGAAGTTGATCTCTGTGATCTTCCCTATGGAGCCTCGACGATGTTTCCCTCTGTTCCAGGTCCTTCTCTTCTGCTTGTACTCCAAGGTGAAGGAAGAATGTCTACGGACGCTTCAGTAGATGAGATTTCCATGGGAGATGTACTCTTTGTGCCTGCAGATACTGAGATTCACTTAAAGTCTTCATCTGACTTGAAGCTGTACAGAGCAGGAATTAACAGTAGGTTTTTGGATTCACCATAGTTGAACTACACACAAGCTACTGTTATCAGTTAAGGTTTTCCTCAGTTATTGTATTATTATATATAAACTGTGTCAATGCACTTTTGTGACCAGAAATTCAATTCGTTTTTGAGATTCTTTACGATAAATGTTTCCGAAGTTTCATTACCCGAAGAACAGAAGAAAAGTTTTGTTATATAGAATTTTGATGAAGACAGAAGTCACTTGTACTCGGAAACAAAAACGAAAACAAAAGCTCTCTAGTCGACAAAAAAACAAAGAATCAAGCAAACACTCATCTCATTAAGCTTCTGTGACTGGGTACTCGAAAACTACATCTCTCCCTGTAAGTTTCCTGTACACACCGATCATTGTCTCAAGCTTGTACTCAGTGTTGTTCCTTTCCTTAGGCTCCAAATAGACCTGCCAGAAAAAGAGAGTTGAAAGATGTTAATTAAAAGAGCCTAAAGTAATGGAAGACCAACAAAAGGATGTTAGCTTTTTCACCTTCATGATCTTGGTGCCATCAACACGGTATCTGGTACGCTTTCCTACAATCTCAGCAGGGTAAGCGACATCCTCAAGCATGGCTTCATGGACGGAAGTGAGAGTCCTGTTGCGTGGTCTCTGAACAGCTGAGCCCTTCTTAGGGGGACGCATGATTCTTCTGGTGGCAACAAATATAACATCTTTGCCACTGAACTTCTTCTCGAGCTCTCTGACAAGACGAGGATGAATCTTGCGGAAAGCTTTCCTCAATCTGAACGGAACATATATCACAATAGCCTTCCGGCCTCCAGAGATATCCATCTGACTGCACAAAAAGTAAAAAAGATGATATCTTTCAGCCAAAGTTAACATCTTTACAGTCTCTAAAGATAAAAGACTTACACAGCTTGGTTAATGTAGAGATCTTTCAAGTCACTTTTCAACTCCTGGTTGGTGTTCTCTAAATCAAAGAAAGCCTGCAAGTAAGTAAATCAATAAGCAAACCAATAAAAATCAACACACATTCACAAGATTAAGAAAGAAGCGAGAACCTGAGCAACTTCCTGTTCGAAATCAGTTGGTGCAACACCCTTATCCTTGTGGATCTTGTTCTGAGCAGAGAACATCTTGGCAGATTCTAAAACAGAACATAGAATAAAATAATTCAATTAAAACATTTTGATAGCTTTAAAGCAAAAGAAACAAACAGCTCACAACCCTAACGGAAGTTCTTAGCTAACTAATGTAATGGCCTACATTTCTCAACTGATTACAAAAGCTAACGTCTTTTAGGCAGATCACTCTACTTGTAGCCTTAACCAAACCCTAAATGGATTACAGCTCTCACTAAAGCTAACATCTTTCTCCAAAGAGAGTGAGAAAACTACAATTAGACTCCAAAAAGCAAACCCAGTCCCCACGAATTACAAGAATTATATAATGAAGCGTACCAGATAATAACGAAGAAGAACCCTAGGAAGGTGGTGGAAGGGTTTACGGCTTGCTTCAGAGCTTTTCAAGAGACGACACAGATCCGGTGGAGCAAAGGCTTAAATATTAAGGGTTTCTGATGTTATCACCGTAAATGGGCCGTTGCCAGATTCTTATAAGCATTGGGCCTTGCAGCCCAATAAATATCTTCAAAACGACAACATTTTTGTTTGTTCCCCTGCTTAAGTGTCAGTGCATGAACAGCGTCTCTGTTTATCTCCTTTGCGCTCACCTCTGTTTCGTCACAAATCCTTAAAAGGTATACTTCTCTCTCTCTTCTTTTATCAAGTTCGGTTGATGGGTAAAATGACAGATCACAGGTTCTAAATGCTTAAATTCTTATCTTGTTCATTGGCTTCTTCTCTCTCTGAACATCCTTTTTATACCCAATCTCTCTAATTGGTTTTTTCTTCTGTGGATAAAAGTGGTTCGAAGATGAACCATTGTAACCTTAAGCAGAACGTCTTCGAATCGAGAGGAGTTGTTGTTCCTGTCTCTTGTGATCCTATCTCCTCCTCCTCCTCTTCTCTTGTTTGTCCTAAGCCTCGTCGTGTTGGCATTCTCTCCAGTAATGCTATTAGTCCGTTTAGATTACATTCTAGGTACTATAAAGTCTCTTCCTTTTTGCCCATAAAGAAGATCGTATTGTTCTTTAAAAATGCTGACTTTGACTTCGTGTTGTGATTTAACAGTCAATCAGAAGCAGCTTATGTATGTGATTCTAAAGCTGGAGCAGATCTTTTGGACATCACTCGTCGAAAGGTTGGTCTTTTTTTTTAATAAAAAAAAAGTTGTGTATTGAAGCAAGCATTGTCTATTGGATTCCACTTTGTCTTATAAGCTGTTTGAACATATCCCTCTACAGAATGGTTTCACTAAGCTTCTCCTTGTTCTGATTCTTACACTGAATCAATTTGTAGTTGTGTATGTAGATTGGTCTTTAGTCAAAGTCTTAAAGGATTCAGTAATGAATGTGTCCATATTACTGTGACTTGTGATTCAAATCTTATGTTTCTCTTTTCTTTTTTTTTTTTTTTTCTGTAGGAAGAAACATTGTCTACTTTAGCTTCATCACCTCCATTTTTCATTGGGTCTCCCCCGAGTAGAGCAACAAACCCGTTAACTAAAGATGCCCGATTTGGAGATTACAAACTCAGTCCTATCTCACTCTCACCATTGCTCCCATCTCCATCTCCGTCTGGTGTCAAAGGTGGTGGTTGTGGTCGAGTGAAGTTTGGCCTTAAACAGGCAGCTGTTAGAGTTGAAGGATTCAATTGCTTAAACAGGGACTCGAGCATACCTGCCATGGCTTAGAAGAAGAAGAAGAAGAAAGAACAAGGAACATAAGTGTACTTCAAATCTAGAATCAAGACTCCGTTTCGTTTTTGAAGTATGATATAATATATATTGAAGACAAAGAAGGAAAGGAAGGTTTTTTTGACTTCGATATCAATAATGTGTATAATTAAGGTAATTAAGTTGAGTTATCATTTTTTATCTTGGTTCTCGTTGTTCTGTTCTTTTCCTTTTTCTTCTCTGTAAAAATCCAACTTTCTCGTTGTAAAAAATACATTACAGATAAGAGGAGCATGTAAAAAATTTATTAATCATAGAGATAAATTCAATAATTGCTATTTATTTACATTTCTTCATTTCCATTACCAAAACAAAGCCAATGAAGCAACTCGAAGGAGGAAAAAGAAAAAAAAGGCAATGATTAGTGGATTCTTTGACATTTAAAATTAATATGGGCTTCCCTTCGGAATAACATTTTGGGCCTATCTCTTCTTCCTGTAATGGATCTTTGAGATTCATCTTCACCTTCTTCATTTCGCAAGCTTCACTAAAAGTTTCAAAGAAGAAAATCATCTGAGAAGCTCCCAGAAGAAAACCCTAAATCTCGTTCGATCTTTGATCATCGAAGATGTCAGTGCGCGTTCTGAATCCTAATGCGGAGGTGCTCAACAAAACGGCGGCGCTTCATATGACCATCAACGCCGCTAAGGGTTTACAGGATGTACTCAAGTCCAATCTCGGTCCTAAGGGAACCATTAAGATGTAACTCTCTTCCTTCTTAGATCTATGTGGTTTTTTCGTGGTGTGCTTTCGCTTATATTATCTCCTTCTCACTGATGCGAATGTATAGGCTTGTTGGAGGTTCTGGGGATATCAAGCTTACCAAGGATGGGAACACCCTTTTGAAGGAAATGGTGAGCTAAGATCTTGTGTATCCAATTAGAATTTATATCTCTTCTTACTTGTAAATTGTGATGAGATGCTTTAAACCTGTGTGTAATATTAATGTTAGACGTTAGGCTTGGGCTTATACCTTGGTGAAGTTGGAGTACGACTATGAAAAAATTTGTACATGGTTAACGTTACTTAGTTCAGACTGTTAGTTGGTATGGTGATATAAAGGATATACAATAACACATTTGATGGTTAGCTGTATTATCTAGGCATTAATGCTTACACTTCTCACTTGCTTATCTTTGCTGCAGCAAATTCAAAATCCCACAGCCATCATGATTGCCAGGACTGCTGTTGCACAGGATGACATCAGTGGTGATGGTACTACTTCCACTGTCATCTTCATTGGTGAGCTCATGAAACAGTCCGAGCGTTGCATCGATGAAGGTTAGCTTGTTTCTGACTTATACTTCGATTTGCGATTGTTTTTGTATCCTTCTCTTTTAAAATACAATTCTTTCTATCCTTTCTTCTTCAGCTACCTTTTGTTTAACCTCCGTGAGAAATGATCCTAATAAGTTAGATTATGTCTCAGGAATGCATCCACGTGTTTTAGTTGATGGTTTCGAGATTGCAAAAAGAGCTACTCTTCAGTTTCTCGACACTTTTAAGACACCTGTCGTTATGGGTGACGAGCCTGATAAAGAGATCCTGAAAATGGTTGCCAGGACCACGCTAAGAACAAAGGTCTTCTTCATTTCTTGATATCTATATATAATTTGGTTAGCACAGACTTTTCTCTTCTAACTGCGTTTTTCTTTTCTTTTCTTGATGTCTTAGTTGTATGAAGGCTTAGCTGATCAACTGACTGATATTGTTGTTAATTCGGTAAGTATCTCTCATTTAATATCATCATGCTTTTTACAGAACTATACGAATCTATGAATTAGTTTTGGTTTTCAAGCTTGTTTCTCTTATACTTAGCTTCTTCCTGTGCATTACAGGTTCTCTGCATTCGAAAGCCTGAAGAACCTATTGATCTGTTTATGGTTGAGATAATGCACATGCGCCATAAATTTGATGTTGACACACGACTGGTATGCCTGATGTGTTCCAATTTCACGATTCTCACTCTAGTTGAATGACTTGCGTATTGGATCAAATCCTTTTGCTGGTCGTGAATCATAAATTCAATCTTTATGTACCCGCTGCTGTGTCATTTGGATTGTTTCTTTTGTATTAGGTTGAGGGGCTTGTTCTGGATCATGGTTCAAGACACCCTGACATGAAGCGACGTGCAGAGAATTGTCACATCCTTACTTGCAATGTGTCTCTGGAGTATGAGAAGAGGTGTGTAATATAAACCTCTGTTTGGTTATGAAAGACTATAAGATAGGGGAACATTCCGTGTATCGTTGATTTTTAGCCTAACTTTGTATATATCAGTGAAATTAATGCAGGGTTTTTCTACTCCAATGCGGAACAGAGGGAAGCCATGGTTACTGCAGAGCGACGTTCTGTTGATGAAAGAGTCAAGAAAATTATCGAGCTGAAGAACAAGGTGGGCTGAAACCATTACATCTAAGCCATATGCTGTAACGCTTCAGATACTTACCTGGTCTGTTTTCCATGCAGGTTTGTGCTGGTAATGATAACAGCTTTGTTATCCTTAATCAGAAGGGTATTGATCCCCCATCATTGGATCTGCTTGCTAGAGAAGGGGTAAGCTATGACTAATTCTGTATCTTTTTTGCCATCCATAATTGTGAAATCAAGTGTGTGAAATGTAAAGGCAAAATGAATTGAAACAAATGGAGAAAAGGACTTCCACTAGGAGTGCTCACCTAAAAGCTTTTAGATACCTGAATCTTTCACTAAGCTTGTGTCTCATCTCGCACGTCTCGTGTCGATAAGTTGTTAAAGTCCATTTATCGTGATGTTTCTTTACGTTTAATTGTTTCTCCAGATAATTGCCCTTCGAAGAGCTAAGAGGAGGAACATGGAACGTTTGGTTTTGGCTTGTGGGGGAGAAGCTGTGAACTCCGTTGATGACTTAACCCCTGACTGTCTTGGCTGGGCTGGACTTGTTTATGAGCACGTTCTTGGGGAAGAGAAGTACACATTTGTGGAGCAAGTGAAGAATCCTCATTCATGTACTATCCTCATTAAAGGTACAATGGCTTAAACTTCTACTCTTTGCCGGTATGTTTTAAAGGTCGGTTTTTCTTTTTGTATGCTGTGTCATTGATAATCCATGAATTACTTGGTTTTTGTAGGGCCAAACGACCACACCATTGCTCAAATTAAGGACGCTGTCCGTGATGGTTTAAGATCCGTTAAGAATACCTTGGAAGATGAGTGTGTTGTATTAGTAAGTACATTCTTCCTCACAAAGGTCAAATACAATTCCTTTTAAGTGTAGTTGTTGTTTCTGTATGCTTATGGTTTGGCTATCTTGGCAGGGAGCTGGAGCTTTTGAAGTTGCAGCAAGACAGCACTTAATCAATGAAGTCAAGAAAACCGTGAAAGGGGTAAGTATTAAGTAATATCCCTCTGCTCCAATACCAACTCTTGATTTTTTTCTGTTGCTAATGTGAATTGTGGGGCTAACTGCAGCGAGCTCAACTCGGCGTTGAAGCTTTTGCTAACGCGCTTCTCGTGGTTCCGAAGACACTAGCTGAAAATGCTGGTCTTGATACACAAGACGTTATCATTTCACTAACGGTATTATTAGACTTTCATTTCCCTCTTTTACTATCAAATAATAATAATGCTCTAAGAGGACAACAAAATGTATAACGTGGGGGTTTATCTACTAATGAATATGTATTGTGTATACAGAGTGAGCATGACAAAGGAAACGTGGTGGGAGTAAACCTGGTGGATGGAGAACCCATCGACCCTCAGCTTGCTGGTATTTTCGACAATTACTCGGTGAAACGCCAACTTATCAATTCAGGGTAATGCTCGAAACCAAAACGCAAACGCTAAAATTAGAGGTTTGAATAATAATTAGAAGACTGAATTGGTAAAATGTGTTGCAGGCCGGTGATTGCATCGCAGTTGCTATTAGTGGATGAAGTGATTCGTGCTGGAAGGAATATGAGGAAGCCTACTTAATAGAACTACATGTTTTCACCTTATGCTTTTGTTTCCTCTTCTTCTTTCTAGTTTTTGAGTATTACCATATGGAAATTATGCTTTTGAGCAATCTTTTTTATTTTCCTTTTCCCATCTACGTTTTGTTTGTCACAGTTAATCTCGAATCTATCTGTTTTTTTAGTGTGTAAAACATGATGAAATCTATTCTAGTTAATTTGTTTTTTTTTTTTTTTGAGTTATACAACTTTTCTTATTCTTTTTCTGAAATATACGAACGTTCATGGAAACGGGAGCAGAGGATTATTTTCGAAAAAATGAAGTCCATTTTGCCGACAATGCACGGTGATACTTTAATTTTGGCGAGCGAAATTAAAGTCTTAAACGGGTCAACGACGTTAGACACTTGTGGCACTCTAATTGGGCCTTTTCTTCAACAATCAAAGCCCATCTCGTTCCTTTTTCTTCCCTGATTCCTTCTCACTGCCCCCTCATTTCGCGTCTCAAGACTTGGAACTAAACAATCCCTAAGTCCAAAACTCCCTCTCTCGGTAAGCTCCTCCAGATCTGACCTCGCTTTGCTCATACTTCGACGTATAGTATCTCTGTTGCTCGATTATTGATGTTGTTTTTTTCGTTTTATGAACTTGGAACTTCGTTTGCTCTGCTTGTTTTCTTGTCTGTTCTCGTTGTTATTTCTAGATCTGAGCATATTAACGATCGGTTCTTGTTTTTCCTTCGCCGGATCTTGCTATGAGTTGATTTTCCTTTGTCCTGTTTGATTTGTTTGTATCGATGACTGATCTGTACGCGATATGCTAGTTTCAGTGATGTTGATAAAGTTTGAAACTTTTGAAAACAGGATCTACATAAGAAACGATGTCATCTACACGGGAAGAGAATGTGTACTTAGCCAAGTTAGCCGAGCAAGCCGAACGTTACGAGGAGATGGTTGAGTTCATGGAGAAAGTCGCCAAGACCGTTGACTCCGAGGAGCTCACTGTCGAAGAGAGAAACCTCTTGTCCGTTGCTTACAAGAACGTGATTGGTGCTAGGAGAGCTTCATGGAGGATCATTTCTTCCATTGAACAGAAGGAAGAAAGCAGAGGAAACGAAGATCACGTCTCGATTATCAAGGACTACAGAGCGAAGATCGAAACCGAGCTCACCAAAATCTGTGATGGGATTTTGAACCTTCTTGATTCTCACCTTGTCCCCGCTGCGTCTTTGGCTGAGTCCAAGGTCTTTTACCTCAAGATGAAGGGAGATTATCATAGGTATCTTGCTGAGTTTAAGACTGGTGCTGAGAGGAAGGATGCTGCTGAGAACACTCTCGTCGCTTACAAGTCTGCTCAGGTAAAAGGGTTTATATTGAGAGTAGTAAAAGGGTTTATCTTGATGGTTGTTTCTTTCTTCTTCTGATGTAGGATATTGCACTTGCTGATTTACCTCCTACTCATCCGATCAGATTGGGGCTTGCTCTTAACTTCTCTGTCTTCTACTATGAGATTCTCAACTCCCCTGATCGTGCTTGCAATCTCGCCAAACAGGTTTGTGTGTTTTGCCTTATGGGATGTCATCTATGCTTTAAGACTTTGTAAGTTTTCATGTTTATGACATTTACTCAATTTGTTTTCACAGGCTTTTGATGAAGCAATCTCTGAGCTGGACACATTAGGAGAAGAATCATACAAGGATAGCACACTTATCATGCAACTTCTCCGTGACAATCTGACCCTCTGGACTTCTGACATCAATGTATATTCTTTTGTCTTCTTTCCTTTTAACTCCTATTTACACAATAAAAAGTATAACTACATGTGTTTAGGAAGTTCATGTAACTATAGTTTTAATGAAGTGTTGATGTGTTGCTCACTTTCAGGATGAGGCGGGTGGTGATGAGATCAAGGAGGCGTCAAAGGACGAGCCTGAAGAAGGGAAACAAGGTTAGTGGTTGAAGTGACCAGAGAGAGCGAGGGAGACATTACTATATATGGATTTGGCTCTCAGTTTCTTAAAAACATATGATATGGGGTTTGTTTGTAGAAGCAGGGAAATCATGATTTGATTTTCTCCTTTGAAAATTCAAAAACTCTTGTTCTTTATTTTGTTGTTGGTTTTCTTTTCTAGTGTTTTGAGTCTTTGGTTTTACTTCGGTGCTTGTTATTATTTTTTTTGGAAGTGAAGAAACAAAACTCTCAATTATTGCTTTTGCCGCCATTAATCTTTCAAGTTAAACCTCTTTTACAAGTAGTGTTCACAAGAGCAAATAGGCAATGGTCTGCCTCTGAAAGCATTGAAACTAGAACAAAACTGACAGTTTTATTATCACAACAATTATGAAACTTAAGAGAACGTTTGATACAATTGAAACAGAGTAAAGTCTTGATGAAACCATAACTGCAAAACACTAAACAAACTGTGTCTTTTTCGGTCTCTTATGCTACTGTCAGAAAGATCTTGTTTTGCTTCTAAAAGTTCAAGATTCATCTACCACACACCGACATAGCTTCGACGAGGCTCGCTGGGTCATCAACGTCCGAAAATCTCTGGATGCAGAGCTCCAAGAACACCATCTGGAAGAAGTCACAGTCAGCATTTTCATCCTGAGATTCCCATGGAGAGTCGTATCAAATCTTCCTGGCTTCATCGCTCTGAAACTCTCAGCTGATTATCTCTTCACCAGACAAGTAAACGCAGAAGCAACAACAACAAGACAAGAACCATCATCAGCTGTCTCAATCCACGACATGGAAAAGCCTCCTCTCGTGGAAGAACTCACAATCCCATCAGTCTCCCAAATCCACAAAGCTGGAGTTAAGTTCAAACCAACAACAAACGGTAACGTTTCAACGGTATCTTTCGATTCAAACTCAGGTCACTTTCATCTCCCTGTAATAAACCTAGACATCAACACTGAAACAGTTCTTCGAAACCTAGTTGCTTACGAAGCTTCAAACACTCCAAGACCGTTAGTCTTCACTCGTTACACAGAGCTAATAAATGGAATCATCGATTCGGAAGAAGACGTTAGGTTGCATAGAGAACAAGGTGTTCTTGTGAGTCGTCTCAAGAAGCTGCAGAGATGTGGACTGGTATGAACAAATCTGTGAGGTTGACCAAAGTGGGATAAGTACAATAATAAACCATTTGATTAAACAGATAGATCATTTGAAACTAGTTATGACTGTCAGTACATGTAGCAACAACACTCCATACGTGTTCGAATTAATTCGGTTTACTCGGATTTTAAAGATGAAAAATCGATTTTAGTAAATCAAATGTGTAGTATGATAACAAAGTAGAACCACGAAACAACACGTCGATATAGTATTATGGTTTGTGCTATCTGAAAATATGAAATGGTCTTCGAGGAGAAAGCGAAGAGGCTTCCTTGTATGCATTTCTATCATGAAACTGTATCACAGGATTAACCGGGGTCTCTTAATTTTGGGGTTCTTAACTTTTCTAAGAGAGGTATCTTAGCTTTTAACTAAAAATAACCTAAGAACCGTCTCTTAAATAAAAATCATAAGAACCTTCTCTTAACAAGAAAAAAAAATTTAAAAAGATAAATTTTACATTAAAAATCTCACCTTAATAGATCCGGGTTAATCATGGTCTAACGCGTTTGGAGAAGGAGTACTTGCCCGGTTTGATGATTTGAGTTTCCTACTCATAATCTTAGTCAGAGATCACACATGAGCGATACCAGCCTTTCAATTGCCGGGTATAGATTGTCCTTCCCGGTTTAATTTCAAAACTTACATAAGTTCGATTGTAGCTGGTTTCGAATAAACCGGTCTCCTTTGATGATTATGTAGTCACACTCTCTCCTTTGTTCCCGAGGAAAGTAGAAAAACCCTTTCGAACGAACACAGACAGTTTCGTGGGGAGCGAAATGGTTTGGGGTCTCTTTCCCGTTGATCCTCTCTCAGGTTACCTTTTTTTTTCTTTTTCTATAACTCTCTCATAGTATGTATGAGTGTGAAATCGTTCGTGGAGATTCGTATTGCCTTGCAAATGGAAAGAGTTTTGTTTGATTGCTTCCTGTTCAAATCTTTAGCCATGTAGTTTTGAACCCATGATTGGTTGTGAAATGATTTGATCAGGTGAAGATAAATACTACATCTTTTCAAAAGGGACTTACAAGATTGGTCGAAAAGGTATTTCTTACATGTAATTCCTCTTCCTTGTTCCGGACTGTTGATATTAATCTGTGGACCATGGTGTTTTGTATTGTGTAGGATGTGACATAATTATCAATAAGGACAAGGGAGTGTCTAGGATTCACGCTGAGTTAACTTTCGATGCAACACCTGCTTCAACCTCACGTAGGACTAGGAATAAATCTCCCGATACCTCATTTGTTATTCGTGTCAAAGATTGCTCAAAGTATGGGACCTTTATCAAAACTGACCTTGGCACTAAAGACAAAGTTCATGAGTTACCTAATAAGGAGAGAATCCTCAACGATGGAGATGTTATCACGTTTGGTACTGGTCAAGCAACTTACAGGTATTCCTAATCCTTCTGGTTACCACTCAATGTGGTGTTTTTCTTCTTTTTTTTCTTGTATCTTTCGTGTAATATGGTTTATATATCGGTTTCATTTCAAATAAAATCATTCCAGGTTGTCTTTGATTCCGCTGGTGTTTTACTTATGTCCTTCCTCTGAGACCTTTAATGTGGATCGTTCGGTGCAAGAGGCAGTTTCATCAATCGGTTAGTGACAAACATTATGCAAGTAAAATTGGTTTCATAATATTACTCGTATTGCCTGAAGATATGTTGATATTCAGGTGCTCGTATTGCTCCTACATTGAGTGATGAGTGCACACATGTTCTTGTTGAGCCGCGTATGCAAGTGAATGAAGCTTTGGTCAATGCAGTCTTAGCCAAAAAACCCATCATTTTGACGAATTGGGTTAAGGTATGTCAGAGAATACTGTTTTCACCCCTCGTTGTTGTTTGTTATATGTTAATGGGTTTTATAACTTTAGTGGTTTCGTTTTCTAGCTTCTTGCAGAGAAAAGTATCTGCAGCGAATTTCCTGGAAACAGTCAGTGAGTATTGTCTTAATGCTTTTATTTAGTTACAGAACAAACTCTCCAGTTACTTGCATGCTAATTTAAAATACAGGTACAGACCATCAGTGATGGTGGAAGAAGCTTTGGTGGATGTAATGGAACCAAACGTCCGTGAAAAATGTCTACAAGGATTTACCTTTGTGTTGGAACCAACAGACACCGTATAATCTCTTATTTGCTTAAAAATAGTCATTGATGAGCATGTGTTTACCTATTCTTTCCCTCTTTGTTTCATATTTGCCTCTCTTTTTTTTCCTTATGCAGTACAGATTTGGTAGCAGCTTCCCATCTTTACTTAAAGTATGTGGCGCAGAGACTGTTGCCATAGCAGAGATTAGCTCCATGAGTCAGGTTTGTGTGTTTTTCTTTTGTTTTTGGCTCATTTGGTCTTTCTGTAAGTAACCGTAATCAAATTTACAGGATTCTCAGTATGGAGAAGCTAATCGCATGATATGTGTCATCCCAATTAGCTCAGGAGACAAGTTTGGGCGTTTGAAGCATCTCAGTCTGTTATCTAGAGTGAACGAAATGGATTTAATATGTGCTATCTTGTCTGGAAACCTACCTTCGACTTCGTTGATACCACCTTCTGGTGAGTACACACACAAAGCCAAACATATTTGCTTTTTTATAAATGGCTGAACTCTTATCTTGAAATATTTTCCGTTTTGTAGTTGTTATTTCATCATCATGCTCCACGGATGAGACAGTGGTAGCAGACTCTGATGTCGAAGAGGAAGAAACAACATCGTCAGTTCATATGATCGATGCCACTGAAAAGGCAGAAACACCAGAGAAGCCTGCTGCTATAGTGATAGAGGAGAGTCCTGTTATGGTATTGGAAGAAACTATGAATTTGAATGAGTATAAAAGCGTAAACTTATCTGCAAATACCGAAATGAAAGACTACAGTGATGTGACAATCAGAAGGGATCGTAATGATGAGCCTGAATGTGGGAACTCGGAGGTTATCTACACTCAACATCTCATTGTTAGGGATTTGCGGTCAATAAGAAATGTTCGGTCTACAAGTGTGGAAGGAGTTGTTGACTTCAAACGATTCAAAAAGGTAAGAGAGAACCTTTGGATTCTGGACAAATGTTATGTTCGAGAGATTAAGAATCCTTTATTTTTGTATTGTTAGGGGAATGTTATATCCGGAAACAGCTTCAGTAGCCTAATACCTTTCGCCAAGGATCCATACAAGTAATCTTTAAGTCAGTTTTACCTCCTAATGTGTTTTCTACTCTTTGTTTACTTAAACCGTTTGTTTTGGTGATGCTAGAGAGTACGATACTGGTGAAGTGACAGACTTTATGAAAGAAGAGAAGAAGAGGAAGCAGAGGGAAGCCGTTGCAGAGGACTTGTTCAACAGTGAAAAGGTTTCAATCAAACACCATCTTTCATTGCATCAAAATCTAGAGATCATCCAGCAATTTTATTTACACTTTATATTTGTGGATCTACAGGCTAGAAAGCGTGGAACGGCTGGTTCCATCCGCGGGTTTCTCACTCGAAGTTGAGGTTTCAAGGTGAATATGAAATGGTTGTTGTGAGATGTTACTCTGTAATTACTCAGGTTTGTTTCTTATTCTTCAAAAGGCCTAAGCTTTCAGTTCTTCATCATGGCAGGACTATTTTAGGGTGAATCAGAAGAAGCCTCTAGAATAACGTTTGAGAGTGGTGGAATCACATGGACCTAGTCAAAAGCTTGCCATGTCTTTTTTTGTTCTTCATGACTTGACAATGCCTCAGATGTACACAGTCACTGGGAGTGTAGATGCATACATATCAATATGATTATAACTTGATGATAAGTAAATCAGACTACTGTCTACAGGTTCCATCAGTTACCACTTACCACTTACCACAGATGGTGGTAACTTTTACACAGAAACGATTCTCATTAAAACGGCCTCGGTTATAGGTAATGCAAATAGATTTTTATTAAAATTAAAGCCCAGAAAGAGAGAACAGAGGAGAGAAGAGAGGAAGCTTTTTTTAAAAAAATTCGGAAGATTTTTTCTAAATACCGTATTACAAATATTTTTCGGTATATTATATGTTTCTAACGAATAGGTACATTTTGTTGCATATTGATTTACATTTTTTTTCCCTTAAAATCATTCATCCTATTTGGCCCTTGTGGTTAAGTTACCGGGAATGTAAAAGTGTTTAATAGGGTTTGATAGTTTATTGAGATAACAATGTACACAATAGTGGACGTGCCGGAGTGGTTATCGGGCATGACTAGAAATCATGTGGGCTTTGCCCGCGCAGGTTCGAATCCTGCCGTTCACGGTTTTTTTGTTCTTAAATCCAATTTAAATATTATTTTTTTTCATACGTGCGACCACGCCTGCTCCACTCGTCTCTAAAGGTCGCCGTTAACAAGATCTCTCCAGAATATCATTTCTCCAAATTTCAAGCAGAATCGCTTTCTCTCTCTCTCTAGCTGAAAATGGCGAATTCGAGAACTGTTCTGATCTTGTGCGGTGACTACATGGAAGATTATGAGGTCCTCTTCTTCATCTTCTACCGTCTTTTTTTTTCCTTTCTATATATTAATTGTTATTATATATATACAAGCTTGTTCTTCTATCAGGTGATGGTCCCGTTCCAGGCTTTGCTAGCTTTCGGAGTCTCAGTCCATACCGTCTGCCCCGGTAAAAAATCTGGTGACTCTTGCCCCACCGCTGTTCACGATTTCTGTGGCCACCAGGTCTCTCTCTCTCCCACTTTCTCTCTATTGATACGCTTCATTTTCAACTGAGGTACGAATTAGATTATAGATGTACCGTTTCAAGTCTTAGGAGAGACACTGTGTTGACTCATTTGTCAACTATTTTTCTGATTTTGATCTCTCTTAGAGCACTTGCAGACCTATTCCGAGTCGCGAGGTCACAACTTCACTCTCAATGCAACGTTTGACGAAGTTGTTCTCAGCAAATACGATGGATTGGTTATACCAGGAGGACGTGCTCCTGAATACCTCTCCATGAATCCATCTGTTGTTGAGTTGGTTAAACAGTTTTCAAGCTCTGGAAAGCCCATTGCCTCCATTTGCCACGGCCAGTTGATTCTAGCAGCTGCTGACACTGTTAATGGTCGGAAATGCACAGCTTATGCAACTGTTGGACCTGCCCTTATCGCTGCAGGTGCCAAGTGGGTGGAACCAACAACACCTGATGTCTGTGTCGTTGATGGTAGTTTGATTACTGCAGCTACCTATGAGGGACATCCTGAGTTTATCCAGCTCTTTGTCAAGGCCCTGGGAGGTAAAATAACTGGAGCAAATAAAAGAATCTTGTTTCTTTGTGGGGTAAGCCACGTTACTACTTTATTCTGTACAGTTTATTAGTAACCATGGTTTTTCATCTTGCTTTTGATTGTACTTCATATGTCAGAGCCTCGGGGGATGTTGACTGATGTTTTTGACCTTTGCAGGATTATATGGAAGACTATGAAGTCAAAGTCCCATTTCAGTCTCTTCAAGCTTTGGGCTGTGAAGTGGATGCGGTTTGTCCGGAGAAAAAGGCTGGTGATCGCTGCCCAACTGCAATCCATGACTTTGAGGGTGACCAGACTTACAGTGAAAAACCAGGCCATACTTTTGCTTTAACTGCTACTTTTGATGGACTAAATTCCTCCAGTTATGATGCTCTGGTCATTCCAGGAGGCAGAGCTCCAGAATATCTAGCCTTGAACGGACAAGTTCTTAACATAGTGAAAGAGTTTATGAATTCTGGGAAACCAGTTGCATCTATCTGCCACGGACAACAGATCTTAGCTGCTGCTGGTGTCCTAAAGGTCAGATCTGTTCTTTCGTGTGTCTGCCAATACAATCTGTATACTAAGAAATTGTTTGAGAAGATTGCCATGTCTGATTTCATGTTATGTGGTCACTGATGCAGGGAAGGAAATGCACTGCTTATCCAGCAGTGAAACTGAATGTGGTACTTGGAGGAGGAACTTGGTTAGAACCAGATCCAATCCACCGATGCTTCACTGACGGGAATCTGGTAACTGGCGCGGCATGGCCAGGACACCCAGAGTTTGTGTCACAGCTAATGGTTTTGTTGGGCGTTCAGGTTGCATTCTAGTTATGTTATGTTAACTTCCCTTTCACGCGGAATCTGTCCAACCAAGTTGTCTGCTATGTAATGTGTGTAAACCTTGTGGCTCATGTTATTATGTTCTGCAATTTCTCATGTGTTTGTCTTTGGTGTTTGTCTAAACTGAAAACTTAAAAGAGTTGGAAATAAAGTTTTGAGATTTCTCTCTTTACAGCGATTAAATTATATGTGCTGGACTGCTCAACATTATATTGATCATATTCTTGAAGACATTTACACACACAAAAACAGAGTCGTAATAAGAGCAGCAGAGCTTACTACATTGATACAACCAAATAGCAGTAAAGATATAGGGATTTGGGTTCAACCCGAAGAACCAGCAGTGGACCTAGCTGTTTCAATTGCTTCAACCAGACCATCATATTTGGCACCGGTAACTTCCTTGACGACTTTATTATCCTTAAAGATTTTGAAAGTTGGAACCACTCTTAATCCTAGCTCCTTCACTAATGGCTGCACCAAACAAAAAAAGAAAAGAGTTACAAAGATTATTATAGCTAATCAAAAACAAGAACAAGACACATAGGTGTAGAGAAATGAGATTTAAAAGACAAACCCTGTTTTCAGGGTTGCAGTCAAGCTTAAGAAACACAACGTCCTCGTACTTCTCTGATAAAGCTTTGTACTTAGGGGCTATCACTTTACATGGTCCACACCTGCGTACGCATTAGAATATATATATAAAGGAAGTATCATCATGATTTGATCAGAAATGTAAAGTATACGACGTCTCTCTAAAGAATAGGATGATAGGGTAGCTAATCTAAAGTGGATAAACGTGGCCATACCATTGAGTGTACATGTCAAGAACCACAATCTTATCACCAGCGGCTTTAACGATGGGCCAGAACGTATCCTTATCCACTTCCGTCACTTGTCCAACACTCACATTCACTGTCTCTAAGCTACACCTCACCACATAGGAATCCACTCTTTTCCCATACTCCAATGAACATAAACCAATCCTCGTCGTGGCGACGCCGGAGTAAGGGATGCGGCACTGCTTCTTCTTCACGGGACCAAATCCACCAGTGCTTGAAGCTAAAGCCGTAGGAGATGGGGCAAGACGGAGAGAGAGAGGCATTGCTTAGAGAAGCTTTTGAGTTTCACCAAGAGTGAAGGAGATGAAGATGAAGATGAAGTTGGAGTTCCAACTTCGAGAAAAGTTGATGAGCTTGTCTTGTGTGTGCGGTCTCAACGGAGTATTGGACTGTAGAGCTTAAAAGACGACTATAACCTCAAGTTTCTGCGGATGAACGAGGATATTCTGGGGTATTTATGTCACATCCTGATAGATGAACTGGAGGTGTAGAATTCCCCCAGGGAATTGCGTTTGATAATGATATTTCCTCTGCTAAAAAATATCAATGTTTTAGATTTTTTTTGTTTCTTATAAATCTATTTTTACATTTTAATGCACTTTTTATTAAGTAATAATTGTTAATTTTAACAAACTTTATTATGTTAATTACATTTTTATTAACTAAAATTATAGAAAATAGTTAAATATAAAAATAATATATTTATAACTAAAATTTAATATATGTGAAAATTCTAAAACATGTATCAATATAAAATAGAAGGAGAATATTTTACTAGTAAATGATGATTAATCCCTTTAAAATATTGAATTGATAAAAAATAAAGATGAAAATTTGATCTTTTAAATATATGAATTAATTATTATATTGCTTAGCATATAAATTTAACTACTTCAAACTAAAATACAAATGGCAACAGCTTGGAGATAGCAACTATCAAACAGTGTTAAAATTCAAAATAAACACATCTTTTCCTTCTTTTGGCAAAACAAAATTCAATTATAAAAAGACAATTATAAGGAAGTACAATTACAAACAAGTATCTAAATTGGTAAAAGGGGAATTTAATAGACACCCAAAAAATAAATAAAACATTTGACTCTTAAGGAAAGAGAAGGTAAATAACTGCCGCCAAATTGAAACCAAACGGTTTGTTCAGATTCACATATATCTGATATTTTTTAGTTTTAGGGAAGAAGTAAAAAAAAAGTATAATTGTTTAGTCAGACTCAAAGGTGTTTCGAGATTTTGTAATTAGTAAATTTTATTACTATATTTTTATTACAAAGTTTCTTTGTTCTTCTACATCTCTTTGTCCTAAACATCACGCCACCGCCAAAGCTAACACTTTTTCTCTTTACCTTTAACCTTTTTCTTTTTGTTTCTAAATTAATAAGTTTGGAACATTAGTCTTGACGGAGGATGGATCTCACGCGGAGACAGTGGTCCTGGTCGTCGATTTTCCTGTCGGCGGCACTCGTGACGTTGCTAATTGAGCCGCTGTTATCAGCGGCGACGGATAATTTGGCTTTTGAAGTTCGAAGCAAGTTCGCCGGCAAAAGAGAAAAGGATCTCGGATCTCTCAGAGCTCACGATGCTCACCGTCACTCCAGACTCCTCTCCGCCATCGATCTTCCTCTCGGCGGCGATAGCCAGCCTGAGTCTACTGGGTACGATTCTCCATTAATTAAAAAGCTCTAATTTTTTAGATTTTTCTTTTGTTTCCTTCCTTTCAAGTATGAAACGAAGTTTCCAAATTTTAATGCCTATAAATGAGGAATCTCTCAAAAGAAAAAAAAAGAAACTTAGCTTTTGATCTTTTTAGAGATTCTCCACTGTTTGTTTGGTCATTGTTGACTCTTACTTTCTTGATTCTAAAGCTATGATATCTCTTCTTGTGTCTGCTATTGTGAACATGTTCTTGTTTTTGTTTCAGTTTATACTTCACTAAAATCGGACTTGGAACTCCATCAAGAGACTTCCATGTCCAAGTTGATACAGGAAGTGATATCTTATGGGTGAATTGTGCCGGTTGTATCAGATGTCCTAGGAAAAGTGATTTGGTAACACCACTCAGTTTTATCATCTCCCACAAAAGCACAGAGGTTGAAGTTTGCATATATATTTTAATGGTTTCATTATCTTTCAGGTAGAGCTAACACCTTATGATGCGGATGCTTCCTCCACTGCAAAGTCTGTTTCTTGTGATGACAGCTTTTGCTCTTACGTTAACCAAATATCTGAGTGTCACTCAGGTTCCACTTGCAAATACATTATCCAATACGGAGATCAAAGCTCCACTAGTGGGTACTTAGTGAGAGACGTTATGCATTTGGATCTAGTTACTGGAAACCGTCAAACTGGTTCTACCAATGGAACTATTATCTTCGGGTGAGTTAAAGACTAAAGAGGAAAGACACCTTCTTTCTTCTTTGAGTTGTGAAATTGACTAGGTATATTACAGGTGTGGATCTAAACAGTCTGGTCAGCTTGGTGAATCCGTATCTGCAGTTGATGGGATAATGGGATTTGGACAGTCAAATTCATCGTTTATATCTCAGCTAGCTTCACAAGGGAAGGTGAAAAGGTCTTTTGCACATTGCTTGGATAACAAAAATGGAGGTGGTATATTTGCCATTGGAGAAGTTGTGTCACCGAAAGTGAAGACTACTCCTATGCTCTCTAAATCGTAAGCCAATGAATGCCTTTTTTTTCTTAAAGCTCTTCTCTTTTTTCAGTTACTTACACTGTTTGTGACCACCCTTTTACAGAGCTCACTATAGTGTTAACCTTAATTCAATAGAAGTTGGTAACTCAGTTTTACAACTTTCATCGGGAGCCTTTGATTCAGGAGATGACAAAGGAGTTATTGTTGACAGTGGTACTACTTTGGTCTATCTTCCCAACTCTGTTTATAAGCCGTTAATCAGTGAGGTCAATACAAATTATTTTCTTCTGTATTGTGAAAAGATTTTGTGTCTTTTACTATAAAGTTTCTTAACACACTTTGTTTGTTTGGCAGATCTTGGCTTCACATGCAGAGCTTACCTTGCATAGGGTTCAAGATTCCTTTACTTGTTTCCGTTATACCGACAAGTAAGAATCTAACACATTGTTTCCTCGAGTTGTTTTATGCTATGATGTGGCGACTGATTTATACTTCAAGTACATGTATGGAGTTTTGACCCTCTGAAAATCTATTGACAATATACACAGTTTAGATCGGTTCCCACCTGTTACATTTCAGTTCGACAAGTCTGCTTCCTTGACGGTGTCTCCTCAGGATTATCTATTCCAAATTCAAGTACGTTTTTGTTCTTGTTCTGACTCTTTGATCTTGTTTTGTGTTCCTGTTCTTACATGAAAAAAACGACTCTTGTTTAGGGAGACACATGGTGTTTAGGCTGGCAAAACGGTGGATTGCAGACTAAAGATGGAGGAGAATTGTCAATTCTTGGAGGTACGTACATCTCTCTCTCTCTCTTCCAAAAATGTATGGCTTTCCACAATCGAGTTGCTTAAAAACTAAAGTGTTGATTTGGTTTTGGCTGCGCAGATATGGCACTCTCTAACAAGTTAGTTGTCTATGATATCGAAAACCAAGTTATTGGATGGACTAATCACAACTGTAAGCATTACAGAACCTATCTTTTTGCTACCACTTTTTATGAGATTTGAAGCTTTATTAAGCGTTTGAATGTGACAAATGAATCATAGGCTCAGGAGGAATACAAGTGAAGGATGAACAAAGTGGAGCAGTGTACACAGTTGGTGCGCACAATCTCTCATGGTCTTGTTCTTTAGCTGTTTCCAAATTTCTTTCAATTGTTTCTCTCTTAGTTCTTTTCCTCTGTAACATTGCTTTATAGCCTTCATAAGAAGATAAATTTGTTCCTTGTGTTCTGTTAAGGATCTGATTTCCATTTGTTGAAACATACGTTTAAAAGAGAGGGAGATTGAAGCAAATCTGATGTTCATGTAACTGGAGCTTTTTTAAAAGGACAAAAAGAAAAAAGAAAAAACAGGAAATACCCTTCAGACAAACAAAATTAAGCCTGAGGGGTTATCAAGGTATCACAGGCACAAGCCTTTATTACATCATACGATAGTTTTAAGTGTATTCAACACCTTCTAGTGCAGAATACTCTGTTCCATGTTCAGAAACCATGTTATCCTCTTCTTTTAGCAGACTTTCAGCTTTACTTTCGTCCAGATCAATCTCTTTCCCGGTCCCGACACTACACGAACGGCCTAGACCGCTTAGTCCTGATGCATCATCATTCTCAGGCGCGGTTTTTTAGTTCTTCATTTCCCAGTTTTGGAGATGGAAAAAGCTGTAGATATAACGTATGTGTTGTTGGCGTGTAGACACAAGCAAACCGCAGCACAATCATCGACTTTGGAGGTTGGGGTATTTTGTACCTCCAAGCTCTAACCACCCCTGCTAACCGAAGACTCAACTATAGCTCTTGCTGCAGAGGAACGAGATGGTGATGACGCTACAAGCGCCGCTACTAATTCATTTGAGAGAACATCCCAAATCTATCACACAAACATAACCATTAGACAAATGTGAGCAAAAGATGCAATAAAGAAAATAAACACGTTTAACAGCATTTACTAGTGTGGAGTTTCTAGTAAAAACTAACAAAGATAATCAATAAACACGTTTCTGATGCAACTTGTTACGGTAACTAGTTATAGGCTAGGAGATAAACACACAAATTTTTTACTGTTTGGAGTAAGAGTTGTCCCCATGTGAAACTAGAAAACAACTCTTGTGATTGCGTTTGAAGATTTATTTGCTGTTTTCAGGGTTTTTATTGCTATAAATTGATTGTTAAGACTGCCTAAAGAGAGTCCATGTTAGAATCAAATATATATCCCTGTCTGTATGCTCAAAATGTAGAACTATTGTGTTGAGCTATGATTGACTAGACTCACTTAAATCTAAAAGAGGTTGAATGATGCACCTGTAGCTAAGTCAAGCTTGAGAATAGTTTATAAACTTACTCTCAACCGAATTGTCTCTCTTAGCAATGTGTATTGTATTTTGAGAAGTAAATACTGAGATCTGGATAAGGCATACAGCATCTGCATTTAATAAGCTAAACACACTATCTTCTATAAAAAAATTATCAAGAAATCTTAAGAAACAGTGTTTATGAGTGTATGCGTTGCAGAGACGACCAAGAGGATTAAAAGCAATGGGAGATTGAGGAGCAGTCTACACAGTTGGTGCTCACATGGTCTTCTTCTTTTAGCTGTTACCAAAACTTCTTAACAATTGTTTCTCTCTTAATTCGTTTCCCCTGTAACATTGCTTTATAGCCTTGGCAACAAGAGAAAGTTTGTTCCTTGTGTTTGTTGTAATCAGTAAAGGATCTGATGTTTGAAACAAAGGGCGATTGACACAAATCTACACTTCAAAGAAAAAGAAAAAAAGACACAAACATGAAATACTCCCTTACAGACAGACAAAATTACGCCAGAGGGATTATCACGGTATCACAGAGATAGTGTTTTCACTTTCTTTACTGACAAAACCAAAAACATTAACAAGAAAGAAAAAAGACATAAATAGAAAACAAAACTGACAGAAGTTTATGTTCCCAAAACCAATAGAATGTCGACTCAAAGAATAAGAGACCAATGTAGAAAGGTGGAATAAAAAAAGACACAGTACCTCTCCTGGGGTGATTTATTTGATTATGTTTTGTGGCGTCTCAACTTCTTTAAACTCTTGTTATCTCTTTTCACTTTCCAGGCACAAATCTTGGCAAGGTTAAAAGTGTATTAACCCTTGCAACACCTTCTAGTGCAGAGTACTCTACACCATGTTCTGAATCCATATTATCCTCTTCTTTTATCAGTTTCTCAGCTTCACTTTCGTCAAGAGCAATCTCTTTCCCGGCCTTAACAGTACTTGAACGACCTAGACCGCTTGGTCCTGATGCATCATCATTCTCGGTAGCGGTTTTTACTTCTTCTAAGTCTTCATCTTCCAGTTTTGAGATGGAAGAAGCTGTAGATATGACGTTTGTGTTGTTGGAGTCTAGATACAAGCAAACCGCAGCACAGTCATCGACCTTGGAGGTTGGATATTTGTATCTCCAAGCTCTAACCGCAGACTCGACTAAAGCTCTTGCTGCAGAGGAACGTGATGGTGCTGAATCCACAATAGCTACTACTTCTTCGTTTGTGAGAACATCCCAAATCTATCACACAAACATAACCATTAGACATGTGAGTCAAAAAAGTGTGTATGATTTAGAGAGAGTACCCCATCTGAAGCCAACACTATAAACTCATCTTGTTCGGTTAATCGACGAAATGATACATCAGGTACAGAGATTAAACCAAAATCTTTAAGGCAAAAGTCTCCAAAAGCACGTGCCATTGCAAGTCCAGGTGAGTCACAGTTTGGCAGCCAAACTCTACAAACTTCAGGTTCATCTCTAAGAGCAAACACACGTCCACGACACTTTTTTATTCTCTCTGCCTCAGCTGCAAAATCAATTGATTGGCAATTAGCACAACTTGAATAATGGGATCCATCATGCATCCACCATCATAAGGAATAGTTATTCAACCTGGGAGATTTGGCTTGAGATCCACAGTTAGTTGAACAGCAACAAGTGCATTTTCACCGTTTCTTGTGCCCATCACAGCTCTGGAGTCCCCAACATTTCCAACAACGAGATACTCACCCTACGACATTGCAGAGGATTTATATAATAAAGAATCAGTTACAGTGAACTACGATAATAAAGACATGACAGTACCTGCTTGATCAAAGTCACAGCCGTTGTCCCACTGCAGAAACAGTCAACACTTCTATGGAATTTAAGTTCTCTGTCCATAACTTTGAAAGCCTTAAGAAACGTCTCTTTCAGAGTCTGAAAGAGTTCACACTGGGACTCTTCTGTGCTCACCTCCTCCTCCATATCAACAGATGGCCTAGGTTCTTCTTCAGCAGATACAAAGGAAGCCGCAGCATCTTCAGAGTTGTTGATGTTGCTTGCACTATTAACGGTGGTGGTCGTCTTTAGAGCAGCTTCAACTGGTACTTTTGCTTCCCAATAAGCACTTAATTTGAGAGGAAGGTTGTCTCTGACTCTCTTTGCAACCATATGACCATATGGACCATGCCCATCAAACACTCCACAGAAGATTGTATCTGTCCTCGAACCAAAATTCTGCAACACAAATATTTTCAAACAATCAGAACCATTTGCATAGATGACACTAAAGAGGAGACAGCAGGGCTTATCCAGCAGTGGGGAAACAATAGAACCTATAAGAACCATAACAAAGACAATAAGAGAAACAGAAGACTTAATTGTTTCTAACTAACCTCCCAAACAACCATGGCATCTTGATTAGGGCCTTTCTTGCCTTGTTGAGTGAAGATACAAGCAACCTCACTTGATCCATTCAAGAACATCCGACCCGGAACTCGATGCAGCGGATCTTCTCTCCTGGAGTCAAAGGAGGAGTTCCTGGAACCAAGTCTCTTCTTAGAGCTCTTCCTCTTCCTCACACCAAAACCAGGAGAGCAAGGAGATCCCGGTCTGGGACTCCTGCTCTCAGCAGATAAACAGGACCCCATTCTCAGGGCCCTGATTATATTAATAAGGCACTCCAGACCAGCTACTGTACAATCACACCCACGGTCCTCCAGCGAGAAAGATTGAAGCTTTAGATCCCAATGATGATCAACACAAAGAGCAATGATGATACAACTACGGAAAGAGATCTCTGTGGAAAAAAAAACTACTTATTAGATCAAAGAGCAAATGATGATTCAGATTTCAGACAGTAAGAAGAATCATATATACCTGCCCAGCTACTTTATGCAAGAACACTAATACAGAATCAAGCCTTTCAAAGCTGACCAAGAAAAGGGTAAGGTAAGACTTGTTTGGTCTCGGGCCGTTTTTGAGTCTTCAAAAAAAACGTTTTGTTAACTCGTTTTTGGTCTTACAAATAAAATAAATTTAAGCCCAGAAAATTTTAAAGAGGGAAAAAGGAAGAGATCTAATCTACGTAGATTTTTATTTCTATAGGCACCACACAAGAAAAGAAGAAAGAGAGGTGTTTTGTTTATTTTAATACATTGAAAATCCATCAACCAGTGATTGGGACAGAGACTACAAACACGAGAATCATCAGAACTCTTTTATCTCTCTCACTCTCCCTCTTCTTTATCTGCAACCAGTGAAAGGGAAAATCGCTGAGAAAAAAAAATTAACATCGAAAAAGAATCAAACTTTCAATCGAAATAGGAGCTGAAAAAGACACTCACCAGCAGAGAGATCAATCAAATGGTAGGAGGATCTCGGAATCAGATTCAATCCGGGAAATTAATTAATTAATAAAAGAGGAAGAATCTTGTTTGGCGCGTCGTAGAGAGAAACGGAAAATAGGAGAGAAAGAAACGCAACCACCAACTACAAACCCGTTCTTTCTTCTTTCAAGTTTCTACTTTTATACAGAGAGAGAGATAGAGAAGAGAGTAACAGTAATGGAGATAGGTTCGTCACACTCGAGATACAATACAACCAAATAATACTAGCTTGTTATTATCTTGTTTCTCTTTCCTATTTTTCGCGGAAATGATGTGTTTTTTTTTATTTAGATTTAGGCATGGACATACAGCAGATCAAGTTTAGTTTGGGTTTTTTTTCTGGTCCAAATGTTACGACGTCTAATTTGGATCGATTTGGTTCTAGTTGTTTAGGAATCGTTAATATTTATTTTTTTTGATAGTTTTGGATTGGTTTAGATATTTAAGACTTGAAAAACATACAAGATATTCAAAAAAACCCAAAAAATATTTAAAAAATACTTAAAAATATTTAAACATTTAAAATTTTATTTAAAATCTGATTTAAATACCTGAAAAATATCTAAAATTTTATTTTTAAATTTCTTTTTCATAAAATTTTAAACAATATACGAAAACTCAAATTCAAAACTATAAAAATACAGATAATATTTAAATATAAATAATACTCCCTCTGTTTCTAAATAATCCATACTTTGATTTTTTCACACATATTAAGAAAAATTAATATTTAACAATCAATGTACTATTTTTTAAAAATATAACAATTTTCCATAAAATTTAACCAATAACAATTCAATAAATCAAAAATTGCCAATTAATATTTCTTGGAAACTTAAAAATCATTAATAAAAATACATAGAAATTGAAAATATTGATCTTTTAGAAACAAGGAAAAATTCTAGAATATACATTATTTAGAAACAGAGGGAGTATATATTTAAATTTCGGATAGGACTGATAAGTGAATCCAGATCTGCGGATCCTCTACAATAAGTGTGTAATAAAATGACATTATTTGTAGCTAATATAAATTAGTTTTTGTGAGTCGATTTCAATTTAGGTTTTCAATCAGGATAAAATGTTGAAGTCTAATTTAAATATTGCGCGTTTTTCGGGCTGGCACTATTAACATGGGGGTTGGATAAGACGTTTCTTTCACAATAATTTCCTGTCATCCACCAATTTTTTTTTTTTGACATCCACCAATTTATTATTTATTATTTCCAGATTTATAAAATCTCCATGCAAAATATCGAATAATTAATTTATAAGATCTCTCGATCGGTCAATCACCCCATGTTAATCCAACTAAGATAAGGGGAAAAAAATCATATTTTATAGTGTACTAAACTTCTTATTTGGTCAGCTTAACCATGTTCACTTTTTAATCCGTTAAAGTTAATCATGTCTATTTGATTTTGCTTTTACGTTGTTGTTATTAACCAGAAATAATAAAATAAAAATAAAAACACTGAAAAAAACATTAAAACGTATAAGTAATTTGATCAGTCATTATTGAATAAATTAACGTAGTAAATGGTAATTGTTGAAAGGTGATTTCCTTTAGTGGAACCCAAAAGAATAGCCAAATAATACAAAACATTGCGAGTACAAAAACTGAAAGCCATATGTCGGCCACGAGGTACACTGGCACATGTCCCAACACGTATCAACTTCTCCTCTCATGCACAGCAGATCTGCAGATCATCATTCTGAAGAAGACAACCTCTTTTGAGTTTAGTTTCTCCTCTCTATCTCTATCATTACATCCAAAATCATTTTTGACTTTTCAGTCTTATCTTCTTCCTTTCATTGTTTGATTGCTCGAGTCCTGTCTCAATCAAATAATCGACTATGACCGGTTTAATCGCTGAGTAATTAGGACTTCTCGTTGGTCTAGACAATCGGGGTGTTACCATTTTTTCCATAACCGTTACACGCCATGACATGAAGATACAAATAAGGACTAACATTTTCTTTATTA
Source organism: Moricandia moricandioides (assembly GCA_905132885.1). Taxonomy (NCBI): domain Eukaryota; kingdom Viridiplantae; phylum Streptophyta; class Magnoliopsida; order Brassicales; family Brassicaceae; genus Moricandia; species Moricandia moricandioides. Next base: position 26,681 of record CAJHQQ010001018.1, on the reverse strand, counting down.
ACACGCCACAACTCAAAACGTATCCAATAGTTTCAGTAATCCTTCAAAGGCATTAGCCATTAAAGAAGAAGACAAAGCTCCTTCGAGACATCAAGAGGCCATCTATGTTTCTAAACAGATAATTCGATGTGAGAAACGAGGATACCATCAGTATCTGCATAAAGCCATTCGCCATCGCAAATCCGAGTGCCAGCTATGTTGAGAGGAACTCTTTGTTCACCAAGTCCTTTCTTACTAGCCTTTATGGGATGAGAAGCCAAAGCTCTCACTCCAATGTCGCAACCATTGATCTCATCAACGTCTCTTATGCAACCGTTCACTATGATCCCCGCCCATCCGTTGTTCTGCGCTTGTACTACTGGGTTTCCTCCGAGTATCGCACAACGTAAACTCCCTCCACCATCCACCACAAGAACTCTTCCATTGCCTGTTTTTTTTTAAGATTTAAACATCAGTGAGCTTTTAATGTGAAACAGACAGAACAGATAGGGTTTATACTAGTAAGCAAAACCGAGCCCCTCTCATCTCTAGTCACTAGAACAGTAAAGCTCAAATGAAAACAAGATCAAATATAGCTTCCCCACCATCTGTGAAGAGTTCTTGATGTGAAAGTACATGACATATTGGTTAAGAAACTCACTCATTGTTATTGTTAAGTGAGTTTTATGTTTTCTACCATGATCTTATGATTTAAACATCCTGCACACTCAACACATCAAATGATCACCATCTGTCAAGAGTTCTTGATGTGAAAGTAGAGGACATATTGGTTAATTCTAAGAAGAATGAATCGTTATCTTGGAAGCAATAGTGTTACAGAGTTTCATTACTACTGAATCAGATAGATGATCCTAAACTTCTTCAAGCATAGTTTTCACGCAGAGAAAGATAAAATGCTATTTTTGACAAGTAACTAAACCCAGAGCAGAGTCCAAATGTAAAACTCGATGATCATATGAAAGTTAAAGTCTTTTAAAGTCTCTCTTTAAGAATAAAAGTGTCAAACTTTTGGAATCTCTTAAGCAAGAAAAGATAATTGAATACTACCTTTCTCTTCGAGAAACTGACGGATCAAGCCATTGTCTTCAAACACTTTGACAGTTACTACAGGACCTGAGAATATCTGACGACGACCATAAATCTGGAAACAGGGTTGCAGAGCTCGGAGTTGACCACTACGGATCAGCTCTTGATTCGCGTCACATACTTCTGCAGTGGTCACAAACGCCATAACTTCTCTTCTCACCTGAACTTTTGGTATTATATCACCAGATAGGATTAACACACGTAGTCTAGGAACTGATTTGTAAGATCAAACCATCGAAAATAAAAGGGATTAGATCCAATCTCATTTCATTTACCTGAAATAGAAGAAACTCCCTGTAAGGAAAAGGAAACTCTCTGTCTTTGTGTGTGTGTGCGCTCAAGTCTCAGAGAAATAAAGTGATGATGTAAAGCATAACAAAGCCGTAAACATACATTAATAATGTAGTAATGACATTAACCTTTTTAGATTAGAAGAGAGATCAGATGGAATGTACCTTTTGGCAAAAAGGAATCTTTGCCTTCCTCTGTTTCGACTCTGTTTCTGAGCTCTACGAGTTTTAACACAAATCTCAGAACCAATGTGAAATTCAAGCTTATCTCATTGCACAACAAATATTCATAATTTCAAAATAAAAATTGAAACTTTATTGAATGTTTTTTCTTGGAACATCTATAAGAGTCTCACATCTCCCAATTATTATCATCACAAAATATCAAGAACATCCCCAAAAGCTTAAGGAAGATTTCAGAGTTTGTGGATGGTTTTCATGTCTACAGCTTCATCCAGAGTTCCTTTCTCAACATGATCCCACCACTTCATCAAGAAATTGTCCACCACCAATCTAAACCATGGAGACAGTTTCAAACCTTCCTCCCCTGCATCAGCTTTCTTCACCAGCTCCTTCAGCCCTTCCCTGCTCACATACTTGATCTCCGCTACTTCGTCCGGGTTTGGTTTAACCTTCACATCACGCACAATGAAGAGCAAGTAGTCCACTGCAAAACATCAATGTTCCATTCCATAAGTGTGTATTCAATAAAAAGGTCAACACGAGTCTTCTCAAGGAATGGTGTTTACGTTCGTGTTCTCCCCATTTCCCATCAGAAGGAGCCTTGTAAAGCATACGTCCCAGGGGAGTGAACTCTTCGACTGGTACATCTTCAGCTACAATACCGAGCTCGTCGAGAAGCTTTCTCTGTGCAGCATTCCTCACACCTGAATGAGCATGATACAAAAACAGTGACGTCACTAGTCAAGTAAGCAATAACATTTATAAGTACTAAATTTTGTCCAGTAGATACCAACCAAGTGCACTTTCCTCGATAAGCTCAGATTCACGGTAAAGAGGATGGCTGCAACAAGTGTTTGTCCACACTAGAGGGAAGGTCACCTTTGCTTTTGACCTTTGCTGTTCAACAGAGAAGAAAGAATTTCAGTAGGATGGCATAAGACTATAAGAGCAAGCTTATCAAGACCCGCAAACCATCGAAGATTACGAGAGCATTGCACCATCATAGCCACACCCAACGCAACAAAATATATAAAATTAAGCTTATCTACCTATTCAGCTTATATTCTCTACAGAGGTAATTCTAGATATGACACCACCATGCCTAGTAACAAGTTCGCGCGTTTGTATACAATCTTGAGTTCAAAGCAGTCATACGCAAATACCTGGAGAAGCAACTCATAGTTGGAGTTGAATAAAAACACACTAAAAGCCCTGTGAAGCAAATTCTTAGCTTCAATATTTTCCATCAGATGACCTGCCGATGTCATAAGGTGTCAGTATCTTGAATAGTGGCATAGGCAGATAAGAAGCAAAACAGATATCTTCTATCACTTCAGATTAATTTTCTTCAACCATTTTCCAGCAGCAGCATCTTATATTCATCTATTTTATACTTGAACAAGACAGAACTTACTGTTCCATAAGAGAAAACTATCCTCGTCTGGTACAAATGACTACGAGAAAAAGTGCCCTATAATGTGTCCATACGCTTTAAGAAGGATAATTTACACGCTTTGTAGACAGTGAAAACATTACTAGCAACACTAGAGATGTACGACATTTGATGCATGATGCATCTAAGTTCAGTTATAAAAAAAAATAAAGAAGCACACAACTTCAAGGGAAAACACAAAGAGATAAGATGGGAGTCGACCAAGTTTACTTACAATTATATTTGCTGTCATGACCCACAACACGATCAGTTTCGTCAACAAGAATGCATCTGCAAGCAAGAGAGACAATGAAGAAACGAATCGTTAAATTAAGGTGTAGAGAACGTATAGTTTCTTGTACTACACATCAAGAGACCGTAAACTTCGAAGAAACACTTGTATCAAAGCAAAGGAATTAACCTGACTATGTTCCTCCCAACACTGTCACATCTTTCATGTAAGACACTAAAGCGTTGCCATTTTAGCTCAAATGATTCTAAACAGCTACTAAATCCAAAATCATTTATCATTACATCGAAGTCAACAAATCAATAGACATATATGTTCCTCAATCAAATTTCCAATTCCCAGAACCAAATGTCGTCAATTTTCCTTCTAATTTATTTTTTTCTGAGCAACCTAACAAAGCAGACAAACTGATTTGAAGACCAAAAAAAAGGTACAATTTTGACAAAACCCAAGAATCGAAATCGAAGTAGGAAGGATCAAAGACTTACTCGTCCTCAAACATGAGACGCCTCTGGACAGCATCCATTCCAGCATCTTTAGCATCTGTCATTGCGGTACAGGAGAAAGCTCGAAACTTTATCGGTGAAAATGGAACCGAAAAGGATCGGAGAGATGGTGGAGGAGGAAGACGGAGAAACCGGGAAGAAGAGGGAAGGGAGAGAGATCTGAAGCGAATCAAAGGGAGATTAAATAAACAAGAAGAAGCCGAAGACATTGATGTGCATGTAGTAGTTGGTGACTGATGCGCTACTTGCGTTTTATTTTTATTTTTCTCCACCACCCTTACCATGTACCTCTCCGCACTCTATAAAAAACCCCTCCCGACAAAAGCGGATAAGATCAATAGGGTTTCCTTACAAAAAGTTGCTTTTTTGAGGGGTTTATTTGCAATTTCTTATAAACGTTGTTATTTATATATATCGGCACTCTGCAAGTTGTTATCTTGATTGAGCACAACTAGGGCTAGGGCTAGGGCTAGGGCTAGGGCTAGGGCTAGGGCTAGGGCTAGGGCTTCTCCCTGAATAGCCGCCACCACCACACCACCACCGAGGATGACTGGTAAGGCGAAGCCGAAGAAGCATACAGCTAAGGAGATTCAAGCTAAGATCGACGCTGCGTTGACCAACAGAGGAGGAGGAAAGGCGGGAATCGCTGATCGGACCGGGAAAGAGAAAGGTGGTCACGCTAAGTTCGAGTGTCCTCACTGCAAAATCACAGCTCCTGATCTCAAGACGATGCAGATCCATCACGAGTCGAAGCATCCGAAGATCCCTTATGAAGAATCCAAGCTCGTGAATCTCCATGCGGTTTTAGCTCCAGTGGCTGAGTCCAAACCTAAACCTGGAATCAGGGGAAGCTTAAAGAAGTAAACCTTTATGCTTCAGTTTCCTGAAAATGTATCCATCTTTTATGTTTGTTTAAGACAATGATTTGCTACTATGCTCCTGAATCCATAGTGTTGATGATGCTTATGACTTCTACCTTTTTTAATGATCTCATACTTGTTGTTATCTGCTGTCTTTAAAAAGAAGGAGGGGGGATGTTTTATGAATAAACTGATCTTTGAAGGATTGTCTCGTGTTGAGACTTTGTTGATTTGCAAATTGTTCTGACTTTGCAATAACTTGTCTTGAGTATCACTTGGTTTAGGCGAGCGTTGTTCAATCTCTCTGTTAGTATGTTTTGGCATTGCATTAAGTGCACAGCACGTATGGTTTAAGTCGCTTGTGTGTAACGTGTGTTTTACCCTTTCCTTCTTTCTATTTACATGTTAAATTAGGTGTAAAGTCAACTAAACAGAATGTTGCCTCTTCTAGATCAAGAATGCTGATACAAATTGGTGGAATTCTTTGATTATCTTAAAAATAAAAACATCTTTAATTAAGAGATCTTTGCTCTTTTAATACATGCATATGGTATTATATTCTCAGAAACCTTGTCCTGCACCTCACATGGTATATAGATTGGAAAATGCACATATGGTGTAATAATGTTTACTAAAACTTACTATATTATTCTCTTCTTCTGTTAATTTATTGTAAATTAACAATGGTAATGGCTACTAGCCAACTAAACCCACTTTAACACTTGACAAGTAGTAAAAAATAAAGATAAAGATAAAGCAACTTAGCATTAAGTGGTCATTGAGTTAACTGACCTCTCATGAATCAGTTTCTAATTATGAATGAATAGTAGCCTTTCTGTAATATACTTCTAAACCCCATATCAAACGTATGTTTATGAATCTTAATATATGTATAAACTAAGTTCTCTCTCTTTAAGCAAACATCTAGTTACCCGAACCATGCCCCACTTGGTTGCTCTCATATTCAAACTTCAGTAGCTTGCGGTTTTTGTGTTTGAACATTTTCCTCTTCATAGAGCAACCTTTTCCTATTAGGGCCATAACCGAGATAACCATACATGAGGCTTAAGAGACACTGCCTGAAGCTCACGCTATCAAATGTCTCAATACACGCCATGTCCCTTTGTCTGCACTTCAAACCCGCGTACTTCTGGTATTCCTCGAGCACTGATGACCAACACCAGTTCTGAACTTTTCTTAAGCATCCCACCAAACAACCTGTCCTATGCTGCATACACCATAGTGAGTTCAACAAAACCATTAGTGTCCTGTAGATAACTAATCGCGTAAATGAATATCCTTAAATAACTAGTACTACAAACAGAAGAAGAAGAAGAGAAATAAAGGTTGATGTATATTTATTAACCTTTCCGGCTTTGCAATGTATGAGGATCGGATGGTTTCTTACATCTACAGAGAAACACAAAACACAGTTTACTCTTTAATACTCATGTGAAAGGAAGAGAATGAAGACATCCAAAAGACAGTGTAGAGTGTTGGATTCATTACCAACTAAGACTTTGAGAGCAGCCAAAACTGTATCCTCTGGTATTGGAGTTGGAGGATCCTGCAAATCATAAACGACCCAGTTATAAAAAATTCAACAGTGACTCAAAAGAGCAACAAGAAAGACTGGGGATACAAAAAAAAAAAAAAACAGAATGGGTAAGAAACATTCCAATGAAAGGATTGATGAGTGGAGCTGAGAGAGTGTAATATAAGAAGCAAAACATAGAAACGCACCTTTTGGCTTTCGATTGCAAATTGGAAAAGCTTGATGTTGTTGGCCTCAAAAAACTTCAAACTCTCCTCAGGGTATGGTTCAGGACAAAGATAACTGATCAAAACAACGAAACCAAAAAGGAAAGATTTTTATTAAATCCAATGGGACCCACCTAAACAGAGGAAGGAAGAGAGAAACCAAATGGTGTCTGTCTTACATGATGGAACGAATATTAAGAGCTGTGAGGAAACCGAAATGCTCTGGCTTAGGAAACGAAGACCGGTAGATTCCAACTTCAACTATTGAGAAATTTGGCGGCGTAACTAACACACTACCGTCGTGATCATTAGCTGCTTCCATTATCAAACACATCTCTAGTAACTTGTAAAGAATTAGAAAGAACAAAGAGGCAGAGAAAGAAGTGATGGTATTGATTTTGAGAGAAGAAAGAAATGGTTTTTATAGGATGAGGAAGTGAAGTTGAAAAGGAAGCAGCTTTGAGAAGCGGACTCAGTTTTTACGGTACGATTCTTTCTCTCTTTCTATTTGGGTTTAAAAGTTTTAAACCCCATGTAAGGGATTTAGCGTGTGGGGACCCTTTTGGAATCCATTTGGTATCTCTACTAGTATCTTGCCCCCATCTTCTGCTTTTCATTAGTACATGTTAACTCAACTCTAACACTATTACCACGGTTTTTACAAATCTACAGGTTACATGTATTATTTTGAAAATAATATTATATAGCAATCTATACATCGAAAAAAATTTACCAATCAATTATGTTGGTAAAATAATAATATATATATTTACAGCAAATTCACCGCATAAATTTAAAGTATTTATCACATAGTTTTTAATGCAAATTCACCACATAAATTTATAGTTTTTAATCCAAATAAGATCAAATTGTAACTTTTATTATAACTAAACTCTAATACTACATGTCATCAATCAAAGACATATTTTAATGCATGTCAACTCTAATACTACATCTCACATTTTTTAACCGAACATAAAAGGTTGAATTTAAACGTAGTCTAACTCAAATAAAGAAAGGAACGAGTGGTCGAGTCACACAAGACGTAACGACCGGAGTGGTCTCGTTTGAATTTTGTATTTTCTTCTAGAGTATATACTGATGGACCTGGTATTGAATATTTTTTGACAAGAAAAAACAAACTTCAGAAAACCCCAAAGACGGTATAATAAACATTTATGCTATATAGATAATCCATAATTGATTATTTCTATCAAGTAAGTATCTAATGTTAAGAAGTCATACCTAAAATTGACGATTCCTAAGATCACATTTAGGGCTTTGTTTTACGTGATACTCATATTTATTAAAAGTGTCAATTTATCATTTTTTTGTTATACAAAAAGTTTGTTTTATATTTTAAATGTAATTTATACTCATTTTTATCTGAAAATTAATTATAAAATTCATTGATCTAATAATAAATATATTTATCTCAAATATTATTAATTAAATAAATGTAATTAACAAAAAATAAATATCTTTTAATCATTTTTAATGTGTGATAAGTGTCTAAAACCATATTCAATGTATTATTCATTTTTATCTCTAAAATAGACGAGTTCTATAATATAGATGAGTTTTGCTCAATCATATCATCTGATTTGTAATTGTACACCTGATTCATTTGTAATTAGTGTTTTATTCAATATCCATTTAAGTTTTCAAAAGACCATATATGTATGTAATTATAAAAGAGTCACAATTTCTAACTCTTGTTTGTTGCTCAATCATATCATCTGATTTGTAATTGTACACCTGATTCATTTTTCTATCAATCCAAAATATCTTCATCATATACAAAGAGAAATGGTTGTAAATTTGTAACGAAAAAAATCAAAGTGCTATATTCCCAATTGAGAGTGTTTTTTTTCAAAAATAATCCCCCAAAAGATTCAATTTCTTTTGTGTCTTCTGCTTTAGTGGATGAATGAAAAACTATGAAGAAAGTCTCAATATTTTGTAGAATCACTTTTAACCTCTAATTGGGTGCAAAGAAGTTCCACTGTCATCTTCAACATAATCACTCTCCACCCCTGAATTTATCCGATGGAAAGATATTTCATTACCATCTCCTGATTCATCATCAAAGTAAACACTTTGATCATCATCAGTTTTTGAGCTATGAGTGTGGTCATGATGAGTATGCTCTTCTTCTTCCTCCTCTTTCTCCTTGTTCCTAGGTGAATCATCATGTTCCATGTCGATATCGTAGCATGATGATATGCTTTCATCATTTGATTTATGGCTGCTTAGCTTCTCATCACTAACATCCACTTCTTCCCAGCTATATCTATAGTTTATCTTCAAGCTCTGCGCCTGGTTCGTCTCCTCGACAGGCTTTGATGATAGACTGTTTGGATCCTCTTCATGTGAGTTAGAACCAGACCCATCATCAGATTCGCTCGAGTTATCTTCCTCCTCACGTTTCTTCTTGCTTACTTCGTCTGATGATGTACTAGACTTGTCATCTACGACTACTAGTTCAGGAGAATGAGATGCACGATCTGAACCATGTCGGCTCAAGGCTATAGACATGCTCTTGTCCCTGAAGGATAAGATAGGAACAGTTGTGGGAATACCATCTTCTGTAGACATGGAAAGGAAGCTAAGTGCAACCATTACATCGCTTATCAGAGGACGTGTTGTTGCTTCCTCTTGCACACACATGGAAGCTATTGCCACTGCTTGGTTTAACCCTCGCTCTGAAAATTTATTCTCAAGAACTGGATCTGCCATATCAGGATATCTCTTTGGATCTCCAAATAACGGTTGTGCCTACAAGGAAATAGGAAAATTGTTTTTTAAAAAGAAACATTTATGATTTTAAAAACAGCTTAAATGGTATGTTTAGGTACCCAAGAAACTAAGTTCTGTTCATCATTAGGTCTAGTAGTATCAAGAGCTCTTCGACCAGTGATGAGCTCAAGCAACACAACTCCAAAGCTATACACATCTGATTTTATGGTGAGATTTCCTCCTCGTGTATACTCAGGAGCGGAGTAACCATAAGTTCCCATTACTCGAGAAGTCATAGCCACCATCCTATCACCTGTCCCTGGTCCTAGCTTATGCAGACCAAAGTCAGAAAGCTTAGGACAAAAATCATCGTCCAACAAAATGTTTGAAGCTTTCAAGTCACGGTATATCACTGGTGGATTCACTTTATCATGCAAGTAATCAAGCCCTTGTGCTGCTCCATACGCTATTTGCATCCTCATCGTCCAGTCCATTGGTTCACGGTCTGATTTTGGCTCTGCACACCAAATCATCTTAAAAAGGTTAAAACGTGTTGAAAAAGAAACTGTCTCTCTCTATGTATAAAAATATATATGTACCATGAAGATGGTCTTGGAGAGAACCTCCAGTGACATAATCATAAACCAAAAGCCTTTGATCTCCATCAGCACAATAACCTACAAGCTTAACAAGATTGGGATGGTCGAGTCGGCCTAATGACAGAACCTCAGCTTGAAACTCCTTGTTCCCATGTAACCCATGCTTGTCTAGTTGCTTTACAGCCACTGTCTACACATTATCCAAAAAAGAAGAAGATAAATTCTTATTTATTTATGGTGATGATGGATCATTGAAATGTATATAATTCTCACCTGGCCAGTAGACTGAAGGGTTCCTTTGTAAACCCTACCGAATCCACCTTCTCCTAACAAACATTCTTGCCGGAAATTCTTTGTGGCCGTTGCTAGTTCTCGGAAAGTGAACGTCTTCAACGTTGTTTCTTCCTGTTGATCTGCTTCATCTGAGTGTTTCCTCTCTTTAAGACCAAAAGAAAGTAATAATTATTATTACTGATCGAGAATCAAAGACAAAGAAATGGGGTTTTAATCTTTGACATGATGGCAACGTTACCATGTGCATGTGGTCTTGTTTCATTGTCGTTAGTCTCATTCGCAGTAGGAGATTTTTTACTCTTTGGCGTAGAGAAACACGGAAAACAGTGCATGATGATCCAAAATTAACTAAGTAAATTAAAGGGTTAAAGAAGCTGATTAAGAGTAATAAACATTTTGTTTTGTTTAGGATTTTAGCAATGGGTTGGATCCTTCATGGAGGTTGAAGGACCCACGTAAAAAGAGAGACACAATGAAAACAAAAGAGACAAATCCAAACCATTGGAATGGATGAAGAGGAATGACTTCTCCTAGGAAGATTGTCTACGTCTCCCTAAAGCATGGAGAACCATCCTTTGTAATTCTGTATTTGTAAAATAATAGTTACACTCCCAAATAAAGATAGGTGGATTCATTATCACGCTAAAAACTTAATATTAGAAAATCAGTATGAATAGATCCACAAAGTCTAATGATTCATGCTAGTTTTTATTGATATTTACTATTCAAATCATTACATAATATGTTAGTGTTGATGATATAATATATATCTTTCAACTACATATGTTGTATGGTTTAGCAAAAAAAAACAACAACATATAATATGTGTATCATTAATTAACAATAACAAACCGAGAAGGCCTTTCTTCCTGTTTTAGTGTTTTTGAAAAAAAAAAAATTTGTCAACGTTTTGAATTATTTCTAAAAGGGGAATATTCAGATGATCCGGTTTTGTTAAATAAAAATTTAGTAAGAGAAACCGGGTCGATTAATACCCGTCCGGTTCGCTCCATATAATTTTCCCGCCACTGAAAAAATTAAACCGCCAAAACCATTTTCGTAATTGAATCTGATAAAGACCTAAGAGAGAGAGAGAGAGAGAAAGAGAGAGAGAAGAGTGAAAGATGGAATCGGCTCCGACGGGATGCTTCAAATGTGGCCGTCCCCGGTCACTGGTCTCGCGATTGCCCATCCTCGGCTCCGGTCGCCGGCAATCCCGCCCCATCTCAAGCCCCCTAACGGTGACTCGCAGAGATCTTTTGCCAAAAGTGGGAATCCCGCCGCCGGAACTGTTCCCAAAGCAACGAAGGCGAGAGTTCAAAGGCCTAAGCTAACACCTGAGATGCTGCTCTCGGAGGATGGTCTCGGCTATGTTCTTCGACACTTCCCTAGATCCTTCAAGTATCGTGGCCGAGGGAAAGAGGTAGAGTAGTTTCTCCGCGAGTAACTTGATCATATCAGATGGAGAACTCTTATTGCTCAGATTTGATGATGATTGATGTGGTTTTTGTTTTGTTTTAGGTTAGCGATTTGGGGAATTTGATAAGGATGTACAGTGAGTGGCACTCTCATCTGCTACCTTACTACTCTTTTGATCAGTTTGTTCATAAAGTCCAACAAGTCGCTGCTACTAAGCGTGTCAAGGTACAATTATAGCTTAATCAATCTCACTTCTTCTGATGTTGTAATTGTTCTTAATTCATGCTACCTTCAAGTTTCTTAATGTCAGTTATGAATCATGTATTGAAGTCTGAAAATATCTACATTGCTCGTTTTCCTCATGTGTTGATTTGTGAGTTCCAAGAACTAGAATTTGACAATGTGTTTAGGCTATCCTGGTAATATGATCCTACCCTTTTGGCTTTTAGTTCCCTAACATACTTTAGGTTCTGCTAGTAACTAAAAACTATATATTCACTCAATGAGTATGTCTGCATTTGCGTTAAAACCCTTTGGTAATGTTTTATCCTTTTTAGATTTGTATAAACGAACTGAGGGAAAGGGTCGCCAGTGGAGTTGATCCAAATAAGTTATACGAAAAGCAGGAGGAAAATGCTGCTCATTCTGATGATCAAGGTATAGCTTTTTCCCTTTAATCTTCTTAATGCTTCAGTACTGCGAAATTGATATGAAAAAAAGGAAATGCTTCTTGTGTGGCTTCATTCCTAACTTAAGGTAACAGTACAGTCTTCTTTTGTTTGTGATGAAAACTCTTTTGCAGGTGACGTAGATATGGATCAGCCAAGTTATGACGAGGAGAACATACCATCGAAGAAGAGCGTAGATGCTGATACAAATGCTGATGCTTTTCAGGACAGTATGTTGAATGAGATATTTGATAATGCAACGGATTCCAGACCTACTCTAAAGTTACCAAGCGATGAACAGAACATTGATAAAAGCAGTGAACTTACTGAAGAGCAAAGAGCACGTATGGAAGCTAATAGATTGAAGGCAATGGAGAGAGCTCAGAACATTTCCGAGGAACAGAGACTACGAATGGAAGCTAATAGGCTCAAAGCTCTCGAAAGAGCCAAAGCAAGGTTAGAATCAAATCAAGACTAGCTTTTAGCTTCATTACAAGATGTTCAATTGGGATTTTAGTGTTTTGATCGTTATAGTTGATGAACTGTAAACCAATGAATGTGTAACCGAATCTCTGACTTTTGGTTGGTTTGGTTTGGTTTTCTAATAATTATATTGTATGAATAAACCATACAGAAGAGGACAAAGATAATGAAACAAAATAATAAAAAAAGTGTGTGACGACTTGTTCTCTACCGTCCAATTTAGGTGGAGAAGATAAAATAAAAGTGGCAGCAAAAAACATCGGTAGGGGTAGTTTCGTCTTTCTTCTTGCATCAACTTTTTTAATTTATTAATAAATTAATCTCTAAATTTCTTTGTATCTTTTGTGTGGAGGTGAGACGAGAACGCTTTTTTAGCTTTTCGTCTCTCTCTTCACTTCCTCTCTCTCTCTCTGTTTACACGATTCGTCTTAACATCTATCTATGTCCATTGTCACTACCCTCGTTTTCTTGTAAGAGGAATTAAGATTTGGTCATCGGCGTATCGTAGTAGAGTGATGACAGTATAATGTCATATGCTCATCTTCATCATCATCGTCGGAGACATTCCTCTTCACGTCTATGGATTTTAACGCCGGAGTTCCTATGTCCTCTCTTTCACCTTTGATGATGAATCAAGGTCCCATCACTTTCTAATTCCTCTTCTTTTTTTTTCAGTTTTGATCGGAAATAAATTTTTATTTTTATTTTTGGTATGGATTGGGTTTAATCTTGAATTATGTTTCTATTTATGGGTTGGTGGGGGTTCTGATCAGAGGCAATGTGGCAAATGAATTTGAGTTCAGATGAAGCAATGGAAACTGGTTCTTACCCTGAACGACCAGGAGAGCCCAATTGTTCTTATTACATCAGAACTGGTCTTTGTAGATTCGGCTCAACTTGTCGGTTCAACCATCCTCGTGATCGGGAACTGGTACCATACTTTTTGTGTTTCTGTGTTCAGTTTTGGAGTTTAGAGATTTATTTGGTTGGATCCAAAGTTGGAAGCTTTTTAGAGTGTTTTGACATCTCTTATAGGTTATAGCCACTGCAAGGATGAGAGGAGAATACCCTGAAAGGATTGGTCAGCCTGAATGCGAGGTGATCAAGTCATTCAATACTCTTCTCCCTTAATTTTTTTCTCGACTTTGGATGAGCATTTTCTCAAGTTTTGGTATAGACATGAGTCATCTTGTTGTACAGACTAACTAACTTACACTGTATGTTGTATGGTTGGGGTTGTTTAGTACTATTTGAAGACAGGAACCTGCAAGTTTGGAGTAACATGCAAGTTTCATCATCCTAGGAACAAAGCTGGCATTGCTGGAAGAGTCTCACTCAATATGCTAGGCTATCCTTTACGCTCCGTATGTTTTACTTTCTCCTTTTATTTTGACAATTTTCTGATTCATCATCACGCTACCCATTGTTTCATCCCTCTTAGTGATTCTCTGTTGTTAAACAATGCAGAATGAGGTTGATTGTGCGTATTTTCTAAGGACCGGCCACTGTAAATTTGGTGCCACTTGTAAATTCAACCATCCTCAGCCTCAACCAACAACAAACCTCATGGTTCCTACTTCAGGCCAACAACAGTCTTATCCTTGGTCAAGAGCATCTTTTATTCCCAGCCCTCGATGGCAAGATCCATCTGGCTACACCCCATTGCTTATGCCTCAAGGAGTTGTACCCGTTCAAGGATGGAACCCTTACAGCGTAAGCTATGTCAAAAAAAACAACACTGCTTAACCCTCAGCTAGTCTGACTTGCTTTTGATCTTTTATCAATGTTTTCTTCAGGCTCAGCTCGGCTCAGCTTCTCCTTCAGGTACCGGAAATGATCACAACAACTACAGAAACTTGCAGCAGAGCGAGATCAAAGAGCCAGGGTCTCACTCTCAAATGTCATTCTCGGGTCTCAATACAGGCTCCTCCTCTGTTCCATTAGGAGGGTTCTATGCATTGCCGAGTGAAAATGTTTTCCCGGAGAGACCAGGACAACCGGAATGCCAATTCTACATGAAGACAGGAGACTGTAAATTTGGCACAGTTTGCAAGTTTCATCATCCTAGAGATAGACAAGCTCCTCCTCCTGATTGTCTCTTGAGTCCCATTGGCCTCCCTTTACGCCGTGTAAGCTGCTCAACGACTGAAAATGAACGCATCTTGAACTAGATTAGAACTCAAGTTTTAATTGTTTACTTGTTTCTGGATAGGGAGAACCGTTGTGCGTGTTCTATAGTCGCTATGGAATCTGCAAGTTTGGTCCAAGCTGTAAATTTAATCACCCAATGGGAGTATTTGCATACGACAACACAGTTTCAGAGACAGATGAGGTTGTGGAAACATCAAGTGGACATTCCAGAAGAGTCTCAGTGTCTGAAACAAGACAAGCAACAACAACAACAACCTCTGGTGAAGACACTACCAACTGATACACAACAGTGAGTGAAGAAAAGAGCTGAAAAAGGCTATGATTTTTCAGAGAGGAATCTGTAAATTCTCGTCTTTCTCATTTAATCTGAAGCATTTATATTAATAATGTATAGAGGAGGTGAGATTATACAAGCAAGTAATATCTGATCTGATCGCCAATTGTTGTAATATTCATTTGGCGAATCAGGTGAATAAAAGTAATTTCCTCATATTTTGACTTTGGAGGAAATAATAAGGTAACACTGTATTATTGGTTAAGATATTACCGGTTCAACGTTTATCATATTATCTGCACGTCGATTTTTTATATTTACCTTTTTTTTTTCAGTTTCCAAGTCTTTTAAATAAGGGCTTACTAACAATGCTCGTCTTCGCACTTTTTTTTTTTTGACTTTTGCCAAAAAGGAGCATGAATCCAACAGCTCCACTACAACAAACAGCGTTGGTAATGAAATCGAATGACGTAGAAATATCTCTCTTTTATTTATCCAATCGTCGTCGATGCTGAATCATCTTCGTCTTTTGTTGTCTTGTGAGACTATACAACCTAATAGTAATATAAGTTCAGCCCAAATTAAATATTGGAACAGATAAAGGCCCATTATTAAGCGGCATCGTTTTGGTTCACTCAATGGGGTTGCCCTAAACAGCCATGAGTATATAACTTAATGTTTTCATCACCACTTCCTTCAATCTCAGTTTCTGTTAAATTCGGGTTTGAAAGCTTTGTTTGTTTTTAGTGTTCTTTTTTTTTGTTCATTCTTATTGAATCTGTGTATTTAAGAGGTCATCTACAAAGCAAGATAGGCTATAATTTTGTATCAATTTTGTGTCGGAAGATGACAATATCAGTTTATTCAACCTCCATGACATTTATCTTCATGGAAGTCTTTCTCTTCCATGGACTAGTTCTTCGGAGAAAACATTTATTACATTTGATCAAATTTTGTTTTCCATATGTTTTGTGTTGTCGGAGAATCTAAGTTTAAAAGTCATCTATAAAGCAAATAGGTTATATCTCTGTGCCAAATTTGTGTCGGAAGATGACAAAATTGAATCTGAACCTCCATGACAATTTTTCTTCATGGAAATCTTCTATTCCATGGAGTAGATCTATGGAGGTTCATATTATAATTCACCTGATATTCTGTATGCGTTGTCTGAGGGATAATTATAAATTTTGTTTTCGAAGTTGTGCTGAGCACTAACAAAAGATGCAAAGCTTATAATCACTAAATAATATGTTGGATTTGATCCTGTAAGGCCCAATCATTTGACCACACAATACATGGACTTTACAAGTAAATGGAAGGTGCATAGAGACATTTCTATTTCAATAAATCTCAAAAGGAGCCGGTCTTAACCGAAGGCCCACAAGGCCATAAGCCCATACAGCGAAAGCTCTACTGTGTTTAAACTTCGGCCCACACTGCTTATTTAAATTGCTGGATTCCAGATTCCATAGCTTATTTTTTTCTGTGGAGTCATTGGGCTACGAATAATTTTAAATTTAATCGTTAATATCATTTTTAAAGTTGGTTTTGGTTGGGTCAAATCGAATTATAACTGTTCATACAGATATTCTTTAACTTTTCTATCACGTATATATATATATTTTTTGGATTAGAATGTTACGTATGTATTAATTATTTATATTGAAACATGATAGGAGAAACCAATGACGCGGGGGAAAAAGTAAACAAACACTGAAACACGGACCCTGGAGACAGAAATGCGACCCAGCCCAAGTCGGACACGCCCTGGTCTAAAGTCTTGCGTTTACTCGGTTTTCTTTTTACATGACGGTCTAAAAACTCGCCAAATACTCGATTTTTATTTCAATAATGACTTTTTCTTATTCACACAATTGAGTCTCGCATACGTTCTCCAGCCGAGTTACAATATTTCCCAGTCCACTCAAATACATAGCGCTTTTGTAAATTTGTACTATACATTATAGTCAGTAACGTAACTATTCCAAATACCTTGAGCTAATATAATTAGTAGTATTGAGAACTGATGTTTTAAAAACATAAAGCATAGAATTAGTTAAGAGAAACCACGCGTGAGATCTATAGGTTATTACTCCCTCATTTACCGTTTTAGAAAAATATTTTTGTTACAAATAAGTGTTAGTTTTCAACTTTTAATGTAAAATTTAATAATTTTTACTGCAAGTTATTTTTTTATTGGTTGAATATGGTTAGATTTATAGATAATTATGTTTTTATATTTAAAATATAAAATATTAATTGTTTTTTTAATCTGTGTGCACAAAAGTAAAATAACATGTGAAACAAAAAGAATATAATACTTCATCCATTTATTTTTACATGATGTTTTACAAAGGTATTGTATGGTTCTTTTTATGATATACTAATTACTAATTTTTCTTAATTTTATTAATAAGAAAATAAATAACAGCTGAAAAACTTTTAAAGTCACAAATCTGGACCTAGAATACCAATTGCAAAGATTTTCAACGGTCAACATTCCAATTCAGTTCACAAAGATTAATCAAAGCGTTCCATTTCATACCTTTTCATCTTTCAAGCTAATACAAACTTTGACCACGTCGTCTATGTATATACAAATATATAACTACCAAACCTCAAAACCTCATACATGCATATGAATATATAAACACGTCAAGAAACATTCATACTCATACAACCTATCTAACATTTCAGTTTTTTTAAAGAGTAAACCAACCAAAGAAAGAAGAAGCGATTATGGTGCTACCATGGAGTTCAAGAAGAGCAGTAAGAAGAGCAGAGAGACGTAACCTATTCACTTCCGTCGATACCTCCGTCTCGGAAACCAAAGTCCCAACTCAACTCCGATCACCAAGAATGGAGCTGGTTATGTCACCACGTGATGCTGCTGAGATATGTCGGAGACTTGAAAACGCGACGGAAAATGCAGAGAGTTTGGAGATTGTGAGTAAAATCAAGAACTTGGTAAGAGACAATGGAGATACGAACAACAAGTGTTTGCTCCAAAACGGAGTCGTTTCAGCTTTGTCTTCTTGCTTCCAAAGATTCGCGTCGGGGCACGGGGAACACGCGCGTCTGTTGGAGGAAGTCTTGTCTCTTCTCTCATCTTGGTTGCCTCTGAGTCGAACAGAGGGTTTCTCCAAGATGGGATCAACGTCTTCCCTTAACACTCTCGTGCGGTTCTTGAACGCTCCCGACGCTAAAACGAGGCAAAACGCTATATTCTGTATCAAAGAGGTTATTGCAATAGACAAGAGGTTTGTCTACGCGTTAACAGACATCGAAGGAGCTTGCGAAGGATTAATAAAGATCATCAAAGACTCTGTTTCGTCAAGCTCGACGAAAGCATCTCTAATGGCTATTTATAGAATAATCTCATGTGACAACAAGACCACTACTGCAACACTCGTGAAGTTAAGCTTGGTCGCATTGATCACAGAGATGATCGTCAACAACGCGGAAAAGAGCGTTTGCGAGAGATGTCTCGTTCTTCTAAACGTCATATGCGACAACGAGCAAGGCAGAGAAGATGTTCTTAGAAACGCTTTGATCATTCCTCTTATAGTGAAGAAGATTCTACGCGTTTCGGATCTGGCAACGCAATGCTCAGTCTCGATTCTTTGGAAGCTATGGAGAAAGAAAGGAGAAGAAGATGAAGATCATTTGCTAGTTGAAGCTCTTCAAGTCGGTGCATTTGAGAAACTCTTGGTGGTATTACAAGTCGGATGCGAGGAGAAGACTAAAGAGAGAGCCAGCGAGCTGTTGCGGAACTTAAACAGATGTAGAAACAAGATCGAGAACACAAACTGTGTCGACTCTTCGATGCATTTGAAGAACGTGAAGAAATCATTTTAATCAAACAAACAATACACACATACACAATTCTTTTTGTATTTACTCTGTTTTGAAAGTTGTCTGAAAATCATTATGTTTCTACGGTCAGATACAGTTTTTGTCCATCACTTATCAACTCTACATCAATAATTTTACCTTCATCTTCAGACAATACACAAGAAGCTTCCGGAACATTCAGCTGTTCCGCTGCACTTCTTACAAGCTCCTCGATGCTTCGAGGCACCCACAATACAATCCCACGTCTTCTTTTCTCTTTCGGTTCGTTCGGATGTGAAGAATACACTGTACATTTCTTCTTATAGAATTTATCTGAAAATCATTCAAACAGCTCGTTTAATGTCTTAACCATTGACTAGAAACATTAGTAGTTCAATATAAACCTACCTTTGAGCTCTTTGGAGCTACTCAGAAACGAAGACATCTGAGAGATCTTAGCGTCTTCAAGTAACTTTATCAACATCTTGTTACCACAACCTAGGGCTTCATCTAAAGGAGTATTTCCCCACCTAATTCAAATACAAATAACAGTTAATAATCTGCTACTTATTATGTAAAATAAAAGAATCGAAATGTTATAGCATACCTGTCTTTTTTAAGAACATTAGCACCAGCTTCTACCAACTGCATTGCCAAGAGATACAACCCTTCAGAAGCAGCAACGTGAAGAGGTGTCCTCTGATCATAATCTTTAGAGTTTGGATCAATCCCGTTGTTGAGAAGCCGTTTCAAGAAATCGCTGTCTCCTTTAGCAACCACCGTGCAGAGGAAAGTCCCTGCGTTCTCTATGCTCAACGTTGCACCTTCTTTCACAAGTAAAGCCGCAACACGGTCATTCCCGTTCTTGATTGCTTCTAGCAACGGTGTGTTACCCAGTTTATCTTTGATATTTACATCTACTGATTCTTGAATAAGATACAATGTAATGTCTTCATATCCTCTAGAGGCTGCAAGATGCTGTTAGAGAAAACATATTAGATATGTTTCAAAGATTGGTTAAAGAAGCTTTTAAAAAAGACATACCAAAGGTGATCTTCCATCATAATCTGTTTTATTCGGGTCAGCTCCAGCTCGAATCAAGCTCTTAAGCTGGTAAAGATCACCGTAGAAAGCAGCACTGTTCAACTTCAAAGCTAGCTCCGCTTCTTGTTTACTGATATGAAAGGTTATATCTGATTCCAGCTGCTTAATCCTGACGTTAGACTCTTTCCCTTCAAGCAGATTGTTGAGAATCCTACGTCCATCGTGGAAATATATCTCAAGGATGTTCATAAAAGATTGCTTATCTAGCCTTAGAATCCGACACAGCTCAGAAACTCGAACTGTGTAAGGCTGAGGAATATTGCAGAGGATTGAAACCTCTCCAAAGGAGTTATCTGGTTGAAGAAGTGATACTATCTCTTCAGATCCATCCTTAGCTGTACCTATCTCCTCCTGAGTTTTTGAATACTAACTCTGAGTTTCAACATTTCTTAAAACATTATTTCGACGAAACACACACGAGGAACTTTGTTTACCAAAACACCGTGACAAACAAAATAGAGCTGATCCACAACGCTTCCTTGCTCCATGATCACTTCTCCAGGGAGAAAGAACTCTTCATGAAGCCTTATAACCTGTAAGAAAAAGTAATGTGTCTTTTTTTTTAGTTACGTGAATGACAAGTTTGGATGTTTACAGTCCAAATCAAAAGTCTTACAATCTGGTTAATGAACTCAGATGAGCATCCACGAAAGAGAGGGACTTTCTCAATGTACGGCAAGTATAAAGTTTGAGCAATCTGCAGTTTAAAAAAGTTTATACATTTGGTTTTATCATTTTGAATATAAAATTTAAAAGCAAGCATCTGATATTCATATAACCTTAGCGCGGATAGAGACAGGTATGTCTTGAAGAACAGCTGCTTCGGTGTAGCTGCTTTCATACTGCAACCGCAGATGTCCAGTGATCTGACCACGGATGTTTCTACCGAGTTTGTTTCGGTTCATATACCTCATAATATCCGCCATCTTGTCCCTGAATCTCTCTGTCTTTGAACCTTTTACAATCAAAGCTGTCATGTTACCGATCAAGTAAGCGCCTAGAATCATGTCGAATGAAATGTAGGCCATAGCGAATATCATTTCCCGCATATTAACCGCGTGTATATCTCCATAACCTGCATCAATCATCAGAAACATACTTAGATAAGCATAATTTTTGACAATTGAGTCTAGGAACTTACCAACAGTTGCCATAGTGACAACAGCGAAGTACATAGAAGTGGTGTAACGGGTCCAGAGATCGATCTCTCTAAACTTGGAGTAACTGTAGTCTCCAAGTTTCAAGCTTCCAATCCAAGTATACCCTTCTTGAGAAGCGGGAAGCGTGGTGGCCAAGTAATAGAAGATACAAGCCGCGGTGTGAGTGCAATAGAGCTCTACGAATATAAGCTTGACGATTCTTGTGAAAAGGTAATTGATTCTTATATCTTTCTCCATTTTGTGGAAGAACAGGATTACTCTACGAACTCGATACAGTCTTATCAACAATAGGTATCTCACCTCTTCTTTTCCACCACTAGCCTGTTTTAAAATTTACAGTTATAAACTTCCCATTTAATTTTCGAAACGAAATAAAAAAAAAGAAGTGTGTAGCTACCTTGTAGATGATATCCCATGGCATGCAAGCAAGTAAGTCAATAATAAAAGATGATTTTAAGTAGCTGCAAAAGACACCATGAATAGTTAAAAAGGTCATTCCTTTCATTAAAAAAAACAGAGGAAAGAGAAGTTAATAGTACCGTAAAGCGATGGAGCTGCGTCTATAGACCATTCTGTAAGTTCTGCTATCTCTATAAGCGACGAAGAAGGTTAGAACAATATCAATTAAGAAAGCGATTTGGCCAACAATGTCGAGGATGAAGAGATTGTCTGGTAATCCCCTGAAGAACCCGAACTCCAATGGAGTGAAGAAGGAAGAGTAAAGTGCCCATATCACTATGAACATGGTCCACGCCTTGTACCATCTGCTAATCATTGAATCTTGTGATCAAATATAATATATTTTTTTTTTTTGTAGCTAAACTAAACTCTCCAGCAAAACAGAGTATTCTTCGATAAAAGATACAAAAGAATATTCCATTCTTTGTTACGTTAGTTAGCATAGTATAAGGGTTATCCCTGATATCTTGTACCCAACTGCTGTATATATATTCTATAATATACATGAGAACCTTTCAAGGGGAAACACATTCACTTTCATGGTATCAGAGGGTTCAAACTCTCAACGATCCTGAACCTCTCCTTTCTATCTTACTCTTACTCTTTTCTCTCTCCCCAAATCATTTCTCTTTCTCGCCATGGCTGTTCCTCCGGCTGCACTGGAACGAGCTTACGGCGTCACAAACATAAAATCGCATATCCCCATTCTGTTGGATATCGACGATCACAATTATGATGCCTGGAGAGAGCTCTTTCTCACTCACTGCCAAAGCTTCGATGTCTCCGGACATCTTGACGGTACCCTGTTACCGGCTAACGATGGCGATGCTGCTTGGTCCAAACGAGATGGTCTGGTAAAGCTATGGTTGTACGGCACCTTGTCCAAAAATCTGTTTCGAAGTGCATTCAAAACAGGTGGTACATCTCGTGAGATTTGGATCCGCATTGAGAATCTGTTCCGCGACAACAAGGAGGCTCGTGCCCTTCAACTTGATCACGACCTCCGAACCAAGGAGATAGGGGATCTCACCATCCATGCTTACTGTCAACAGCTGAAGTCCATTTCCGATCTCCTCTCCAATGTAGACGCTCCGGTCTCTGAAAGAACTCTCGTCACCTATATGCTCAACGGGCTGAACGCAAAATTTGATAACATCATTAATGTTATTAAGCATCGTCAACCTTTCCCCACCTTTGATGAAGCTCGATCAATGCTCCTCCTAGAAGAAGATCGGCTCAACAAAGGCAACAAAACTTCTTTGGCTCACCGCGACACTTCTTCATCTGACAAAGTTCTTGCAGTTACATCTCAACCATCAGAAAAGCCTCCGCCTCAACAACAACAACGCTTCTCTCAAAACCGTGGAAGAAAACAAAACACTCGCGGACGAGGACGTGGAAACTTCACTCAACGCCCTCAGTGGAACAATAATCCGTGGTTCAATGGCTTCCCTATGTGGCCAATACCACAGATGAATCCATGGGCCTTCCCGCAGCAGTATCCTCTGCCACAACAAGGCTTACTTGGTCCTAGACCCAGCTCTCCGGTTCCACAGCAATCTCATGGCGGACAAAGCTCAACAGGACAACGGAATGAACCAACAACAGACTTTGCGGCAGCTTTCAACACTATGTCTCTAATGGATCCCTCCGATAGCCAATGGTATATGGACTCGGGGGCAACAGCCCATCTCGCCAACTCCTCAGGTAATCTAAAGTGCACTCTTAACTCTAGCACCGGAAAGACCGTAACGGTTGCCAATGGCACTCGCATACCGATTAAACAAACGGGTTCTTTCTCTCTTGCTTCATACACTCGTCCTTTATCTATAAACTCTGTGCTTGTCACTCCTTCCATTATCAAAAACTTGATCTCTGTTCGTCAGTTTACGAAAGATAATGCCTGTTCAATTGAGTTTGACCCATTTGGTTTTTCTGTGAAGGATCTCAAAACACGGCGGACCATACTCCGCAGTGACAGCACTGGTGATCTCTATCCAGTATTTCCTTCCACAAATAAATCATCTTCCCCACTTGCTCTCACGGTAACAACTTCAAGCGTCTGGCACCAGCGCCTGGCGCATCCAAGCAATAATACTCTTCAGTCCCTTCTTTCTTCTTCATTGTTGCCGTGTAATAAAACTGAAAAAGTTCATCTTTGCGATGCATGCCAACTTGGCAAACAAATAAAGCTTCCTTTTAGTCCCTCTTTGTCAACTGTCACTGAACCATTTCAAATTGTTCATTCCGACTTATGGACCTCTCCTATCCAAAGCATAAGCGGAATCAAATACTACATTCTCTTCTTGGACCAATACTCTCACTTCTTATGGGTATATCCCTTGAGGCAAAAGAGTGATGTCTATTCAAAATTTGTCCACTTTGCAAACTACGTCAAAAACCAATATGGCCATGACATAAAGTCCCTGCAGTGTGACAATGGAACTGAATACAATAACTCAAAGCTTCATGAATATTTCGCCTCAAAGGGTATCACTTTCCGGTTCTCCTGTCCGTACACCTCTCAGCAAAACGGACGGTCAGAACGTATGATTCGTACAATAAACAATGCTGTACGGAGCTTACTGTTCCACGCCCATCTCCCATCCTCTTTTTGGGTTGAGGCTTTGCACACCGCTGTTCATGTCTTGAATCTTCTTCCATCAAAATCCATCGACAACCAAATCCCTTTCACCAAACTTCACAAAAAGCCAGTTTCATACTCTCACCTCAAAGTCTTTGGTTGTCTCTGCTACCCCAATCAAAACAACTCTACACATCATAAACTAGCCCCTCGGTCAACCAAATGTCTCTTCCTTGGATATCCTCTTCAACACCGAGGGTATAGGTGCTTTGACCTTCACTCCAAAAAGATTATCATTTCACGACACGTCTATTTCGACGAAACGTGTTTTCCATACCAGAAACTCCCAACTACTTCCTCTGATTATGACTTTCTTGATCAACAATCAGAACCATCCCCATTGTTCAAAAATATTCTTCTAAATCCTCCTTCACTTCATGCGACAGTTGCTCCGCCTACGGATCAACCGCCAACTCAGCCAACTCCAAATCCGGCTGAGGTTCCACGGCACACAATGACAACTCGCTCTCAGCACGGCATTCGCAAGCCAAAAGCCATCCTTTCTCTTTTAGCTGAAAACACATGCTCTCCTCTTCCCAAATCGCATACTCAAGCTCTCAAAGACCCGTTTTGGAATAAATCTATGCATGATGAGTACGGTGCTATTATTAAGGCTGATACTTTTGATTTGGTCCCGCGACCACCTGAAACTAACATTGTCAGGTCCATGTGGCTTTATAAACACAAGTATGATGCTGATGGAACTTTTCGGAAACACAAATCTCGGTTGGTTGCCAATGGTAAGTCACAGGAAGAGGGCATTGACTTCTCTGAGACATTCAGCCCAGTTGTGAAGCCTGCTACGATACGCACTCTACTTCACCTTGCTCTTACTCGGAACTGGCCTATCCATCAACTCGATGTTCAAAATGCCTTTCTTCATGGCACTCTGGATGAGACAGTTTATATGTTCCAGCCACCGGGGTTCATTGACAAGCTTCATCCTGACTATGTCTGCAAACTCAAGCGATCTATTTATGGGCTTAAACAAGCCCCCAGGGCCTGGAATGCACGTTTTGTTCAATTCATCACCAAACATGGCTTCACTCAAAGTAAAAGCGACACCAGTTTATTTGTTTTCAGGAACAGCGGAGCCACTGCTTATCTCATTCTATACGTCGATGACATCATCATCACAGCCTCCTCAACTGCTGTGCGAGACAACATCATCGCCACCTTAAAAGCAGAGTTCCCTATGACTGATACTGGCCGCATCAGCTCCTTTCTCGGCGTCTCGGCAGTCTTCAATGACAAAGGCCTACTTCTTAGCCAAACAAAGTACACCGAAGAAATCCTACAACGAGCCGGGATGCAAGACTGCAAACCCTGCTCAACTCCGGTGGATTTAAAATCCAAATTGGCAGAACAGGAAGGTCCACCGTTATCGAACCCAACACAGTACAGATCTCTTGCTGGTGCCCTGCAATATTTGACATTCACCAGACCAGACATCTCGTACGCCGTTCAACAGATTTGCCTCTTCATGCATGACCCACGAGAACCTCACCTCCAAGCTCTGCGTCGAATACTTCGCTATCTGCAAGGCACCAAGCACCATGGCCTACAACTGTTGAAGAACCAAAACATGACCCTCACAGTCTACTCGGATGCTGACTGGGGTGGCTGTCCCACTACAAGGCGATCAACCTCCGGTTTCTGTGTGTATCTTGGAGACAACCTCATCTCTTGGTCGGCTAAGCGTCAACCTACGGTATCTCGATCAAGCGCCGAAGCCGAATACAAGGGAGTTGCGAACGCCGTTGCAGAATCATGCTGGATACGCAACCTTCTTCTCGAAATGGACTGCCCTCTCACAACAGCTACAGTTGTGTTCTGCGACAATATCAGTGCTGTGTACCTCTCAAGCAATCCCGTTCAACATCAGCGCACAAAACATATCGAGATAGATATACATTTTGTCCGCGAAAAAGTTCGCATGGGTAAGGTCCGCGTTCAACATATTCCTGCAGCCCACCAGTACGCTGATATATTCACTAAGGGACTTCCTTACACTTTGTTCTCCAGCTTCCGTAACAGTCTAGGCGTGTGTCCTCCAAACGCTACGACTGCGGGAGGGTAAAAGATACAAAAGAATATTCCATTCTTTGTTACGTTAGTTAGCATAGTATAAGGGTTATCCCTGATATCTTGTACCCAACTGCTGTATATATATTCTATAATATACATGAGAACCTTTCAAGGGGAAACACATTCACTTTCATTCGAGTTCGGTTAGGATCAGTCTCAGTGGTTGGTTAGCCAACGGTTATTTGTAGACCATTGAGAAACTGATTACGTGTCATTAAGTGGCGGGAAAATAGATGAATAAGAATAAACCACACTCATGCCCCTAAGTTTTTTTACTTTCACTATAATTGACCCCAAACGTTGTTGTTATACAAATACTATAGTCTAATCAATTAGAATCAACCATTCATGTAAGCGAAGTAAGTGGGGTAAATAAAATGTAAGGACTAGTTATTAA